>JANAVB010042819.1:4788754-4844363 GCA_029216955.1 Iris pallida
TAAAATAATTTCGTCCTCGAAATTCTAATCATGACTATGTCTTAAAATCAAGGTCTACTATTATTTTAATCTCCTCAAACTTAATTTCTCAAAATATTTTATGGCCTTCTCTAGCCATTTGGTATTTTCGAAATCTTGAGGACTTCTACCCACCTTAGGTTACACTACTCCCTTGGAACACAGGTCACTAAAATCTTATAATCTCCTAACCGATGACTAGTAATTTTACCAAAATATCTAGGACATATGTTATCTATAACCTCTCATATCAACAAACAACCAATATTCACTAGTCAAGCAATATATACTATAATTTAAGGATTTCTGATAGATCTTAGACAGCACGATCGTTCGTCACTCCAAAATAGGAAGGGACGAGAATCAACGGTACAAAAAGTAAGGGAGTATAATCGAGAGCAAATATGGAATTTTTAAGGACGTGGAGAAATTTCTAGGAGAATTTTCAAGGCAGAGTGGATTGAGATTTCTAAGGTTTTAGTCAGTTGTGCAGGCTCGTATCAGTACAGTTACGTAACCGATACGATATGCTCTGACCTGCATGGGCCACCACAAAAACTTGTCACGACCCACACCCGCTTTTCAGATGCGAGTTCGTGAGCAAGCCAGCTACGTATCGAGCGGACTCCAGCCCGACTCGAGTACGTATAAGCTGTCAAGGTCATGGTATCATATCTAGTCTAAACTATATCTCAATCCACATGATTCATATAAACAAGAATGAACAAATATGGGTCATGGTCTGCAGCCCATTAGCATATTGTTCGATTAGACTCTAAGAATGATATGAGTCTATAAATAAGCAGAGTATATCATGGTACTGAATATAAAGCACGAAAGGCTAATAAAGAAATATCACAAGCAAATACCTGTATCATGCATCACAATCCTCTACCATCCCGCTCTGCTAAATAACTCCATACAATCGCTAAACCTGAAGAGATCATCAGGTCCTCAGAGGACTAGCAAGATACATAAACATGCCTATCTAACAGTTTAATCATGCAATAATATATACTGGGTATAAACTGGAACTAGACAGGAAACTGACAAGTGGCTACTGACAGGTAACTATGAACTCGGATACGGGATCAAGTATGTATAAATGAACTGCTGGTAGATCAATGGATACCAACCCTCGCCCCGATTGTGGACTCGCAGGTTAGTTTCAAGACAAGTCACCCTCGCCCCGATTGTGGACTCGCAGGTGCAAAGGCAACCCTCGTCCCGTGTGTGGACTCACAGGTTGTGGAAAAGACAAAGGAATAGCAGCTCACTCACTCATACTTACAGACATGACTCAGTCAAGACACAGGTGAAGACACGACACGACGCAATCACGATACACGAGAGAACCAATCCAATATGAACTACAAGGCTAACCATGTACATAGACTATATCCATACTAGCAAGCACGATATACAAATCACAAGTAAATAACCAACTGGTAAAACTGTATAATAATAGAAATATGCATGTAAACAAACTGTAGAGGGAGGCAAGGTGTACTTGCCTGGTGGCAGCGCGAAGAACCAATAAAATACCGTCAACTGGTAAGCCATACAGTCCAAGTCATCACAACTGTCTCCGAAAGCTGAAACAAACATCGCCAACATTCTCAGAATAGTCAAATTACTTGGGATTGCCTGTCCTTAAGTCCAATTCTGGACACAGGGGAAAAACGATAATTTCAGGCAAAAACGGTGTCCGCCATTGGACCCGCTTTGCACCGAAAAGCGTGCCCGAGTCAATGGTCTCTAAAGTCGTCAAACTACATGTCTGCGGATTCGGTTTTCCGATACGAACCCAACCGTATGTCCAAAGTTGGATTCCGGCGGGCCGTGCACAAAATCACCCGTTGAGTCGGACCGGGGGGGCCGCGATACGGCAATTTTATCAATTGTCTCAGAATCAGACCAAACTTGGCATACAGGACCAAAAAAATGATACGGTCCTGATGGAGCAAGTTTCGTCTCGATCTGACGAGCATGCACAAAGTAATTGAGAAATTTGTAAAGTGCACGATATGGTGAATTTCGACGGATACGTATCAAATTCGTCGCGCACACGCGACCAATTTGAATTCCGTCAAAGCCCACATGACCACGAAGCCGATACGCAGCTTTCGATACTTTCGGTTCGTGACCAAGTCGCCCGGTTTGGCGGGACGCACGTCGTGTGGATGGGTTTTCTAGTTTTTGAACAGTTTTAAAATAGGTTTTTCTCGAACTTTGGATTCGAAGATCTTTACATCCAGTGAATGAAAAATTAAAATAAAAGAAAGGGTTTGAAGGGCTACATGTGGTCTAAAATACCATTCAGAAAAGTTTCAAGAATTTCTAATAGGTTGATCGAAATCTTTCTCGAAACAAGAGGGTCTTGACTGTTTTCAAGTTATCAGGGAACTAATTTTTCCGTGATTTTCTAGTCGATCATTCAAATCGATGGGTTAATACCATGGAGTACTACTAGGTGGGTCGTCTAGAGGGTCATATCGGCTCCATGCTACAACTTGTGGAATCGAAAAACAGTAATCATGGACGAAGATAATGATCGGAGAAGAGGTGTACCTCGTGGTGACTCGAAACAGAGTACTCCTCTGTTTTGGTCGGGTCCGATGATGTTGGCGGCGCTGCGACGATCATACGATGGATGCAGGCGGTTGGGACCGCGCGCGGGGATGCTAGTGAGCTTGGGGGCCGATGGTTTTGGTTGGGGTGCAGGCGTGATGGAGAAGTTCTGCGATGGAACCCTATCGCTATCCTGTGTTCATGCCGTTGTTCCAAAACTTATTTGATCAATTTCTAATTAGATATGGCTTAGGATTTCTAGGGTTTGTGCGTGTAGATAGGATTTGAACTTGGAAAGATTCGTGTGAATGTTTGGTTCAAGATTCGATCAATCCAAATCTTTGCTCGCGGCTGTGTAGATTTACAGGGGGTCGGCCTATGCACAGAGTCGGGTTTCTATTGACTGTGGGCATTTTTATGTGGTTTCATGCTGGTTTGGGAATGGGCTCAGGCTTGGTGAGCTTGATGTGGGCCGGCCTGGCTGATATTGGGCTGGGTTTTTGTATTCCTCTCTTTGCTTCCTCTTCCTATTATTATATATAAAACTCTATATACACATATACATATAAATACCTAGGTATCTATATACATATATATATATATATATATATATATATATATATATATATATATATATATATATATATATATATATATATATATATATATATACACTTATACATGCATGTATATCTACATTTATTTATGTATACATCTACACATATACACAATATATATATATTTATTTATATACATATACACATGCATATATACTTATATAATGATATATACATTTTATTCCATAAATACCATTTAATTAGATATATTCCTATATATACGTATAATGATATGCGCACATACACCATAAATACAAATACAAGCAATAAAGTATTAAGTAATATTAATATTGGAGTCCAATTCCTAATTCCAAAATTCACATAATAAAATACAGTTACATTAATATATACATATATGTATAAATCCTAATTTTCATATATTATAAATACTCTTCTATACATAGACACATGTACAAGTATATATATAACCTAGTTACTCTCCATAATATCCAAAATATTTATTAAAGAACTTATTTACTATATTATCCACTAAAATACTATTTAATTAGTAAGCACATTAATATGTGTATATATATATATATATATATATATATATATATATATATATATATATATATATATATATATATCTCCACCGATTCCAAAATTGCTTCCTAAATCACTAAAGTAACACTGCCAATACAACGTACCTTAATATGGTCGTCTCTACACGTACTACCCGACTACTAGGGCTAGGACTTGGTCAGGGTCCGGTCCGGACTAGTTCGGTACAATCGGGTTCCTGCAAAGTCAATAAATATAATAATAATTAATTAAACTTATTTATAATGATCATGCTATAACTTGGCCTAGTTTTTCTAGTTAGGACACTCATATGGCTCGGCATTCCCCTACCATTGCTAACCACTAGTCAAAGCATGCCACTGCACTATCAGTGCCATGATTCTTAGTCATCTGGTACTCCAAGTTTAATCATGATTAAAAATCATCTACCGTAATAATTAAATAAATAATCATTTATAAAATTCTAAAATCACTATTTAACTCAAAAAATATTTCGAGAAAAATTCTCCGGGAAGGGGAGCTACAGTTGTGATTGAGCGGGGGTTAAGGCTGTGGGCTCGGCCTGGAAAGCCTGGGCTGCTGGCCTATGGGGAGAAAGAATTTAATTCCTTTTCTTTTTTCTTTTTAATAACCATACATATATACGTATGTATTTATATATGTATTTCTATATATATCTATATATATATATATATGTACTCATGTATACTTATATAATAAATCTCCATAAAATTCTAAACAAATCCAATATTATATATTCCTAGAGTAAGGCCTATTCTTATAAATATGAATATATTAATAACATTTATTTGATAACCAAATAAATATAACCAATAATAATATCATATATATAATAACCTCAATAAAATAATAATAACTATAACAAAATTCAATAAAACATTACTGGTGTGTATACCATTATGTTCAGTCTAAAAAATCCCCAAAAGTGCAAGGGCCGATTTATACAATAGTCATTGAATACCAATTAATAATAATATTTAATTACGAATACTAGAAAATATTCATTAACTCATAAAAATGAAATACAATACCATCTTCCCAAATTCTATCAACACGATTGTCATTGGACGTGCTGTATGACCTACATGGGCTAGGGCTTGCTTTGGGTCCAATCTTGACTAGTTCGGTACAACCGGGTCCCCTTAAACTCAATAATATAAATGACAAATAAATAAATCTTCGGTTAGGGTTGAGTCGCAACTTAGCCTGGTTTTCCTAGTTAGGACATCAATATGGCTCGGCCTTCCCTACCAGGACTAATACTCTAGTCTAAGCACGCTATTGCACTACCCGTGCCACGATTTCTAGTCACCTTGTACTCCAAAACTCTATCATGGCTAAAATTATCTACCGTAATAATTAGCTAAAAAATTATTTATCAAAAACTCTAAAAATCACCATTTAGTTCAAATAAATAAATAAAAATATTATCAAAATTCTGGGAAGAGGGGTTACAAATCTACCCACCTTAAAAATAATTTCGTCCTCAAAATTCTAATTCGTAACTATTTCTTAAATTTGAAAAAAGAAATACACCATTACCTTAATCTCCTCGAATTTTTAATTCCTCAAAACAGTTTATATCCTCCTCCTAGCCATTTTGTAAGTACGAAACTCCGAGGACTTCTACCCACCTTTGGTCACATTACTCCCTCAAAGGTATATCCCTACAACTATATAATCATCTGACTAATTGCTATAATTGCTATCAATAAATATCTACTGTATATGGCACCTATAAACCTCTCATATCTATCAAGCAAACAAAAATTTTAACAAACAACAAACTTACACAGGTAGTTAAGAAATATTCATAATTCCAATAAACATGACCATTCGTCGCTCCGAAATAGGAAGGACAGGAAAATAAGGAAGAACAATCGAGAGTAAAAAATAAAATTTCTAGAGTGGTAGAGAGTATCCAATGCTGCAGATGGAATGAAAGTTTATGAACCAATGACTTATTTGCTAGAGTGGGCTACTCTAGTCCAGTCACTTGCTAAATCGAAGAACCCTTTTTTCTTGGAGGGCTTGCACTCCGTGCAATACAGAAATTCTGTTCTCAAAATTCTAAACAGGTTCCATAATAGAACAGAATTTGAGAAATCAAGATTGTGATCCTTTCTGTGGTTACTTAAACACACGAACAAGGGATAAAATACAATACAAGATTGTATCGCAACTTTTCGATAGATGGGATAAGGGTTACGAATGACCTTTCATTCAAAAATGGGGAGACTATATAATAGGTACAGGGACCTATTTCAAATGGTTCGGCTTTATAGTCGAATATAGTGATATGCATGGATAGGTTCTTACTGGGCCTTAATGGGTTCCCTAATTGGGCATCAATCGTCGGTTGGATGAACCTTGGACTTCAATCTATATGGACTAGACAAGATTCCAATGATTATACTACTTCTACTAGGTTAGGGTAACCTAGAATAGGTTTCCAGCCCCGTGGTTGAGCTAGTTGCCAGTCAGGTTGGTTAGCTAGGTCCTTAAGGCCCAAAATGCGTCTTTCGTGACTTTTGTGTTTAAGTAGGACGAGAAGGCACAATTGAATGGCACACTAGTGACATGTGCATAATGGACTTCGAGTAGACCACAACCATATATTGGGACGAAAGATTTTGAGTCAAGATTGAGGCTCTAATGGAAGTCGAGAAGTTTACTGGTACTATGGTAAGGGTTATAGCTAGTCCTTTTAACCTGAAAGTCGTAGCACAAAAATAAAGAACAAGGGGATGGGTTTGAGTGGGACATGATATACCTAGATGAAGGTGGACTCGTCTAGATCTTGCATATGAAATTTGTTGAAAGGTAACAGCTGGTCACGTGCTCCGAATATTAATGACACTGCCGGGGACACAAAATGATCTAAATGGAAAGTGGGAGTCCATGGGCACTAATTATCATCCTAATGGAAATTATTCTAATCGATCGGTAATTCTCGTATGTTCCAAAAGTTTAGAAGGCTTACAGTCTACTCACCCTAGAAGCTAGGACATGGTTTTAGGAATAATGAGATTAGAAGAATTTTAAAGTCCGAGTATTGTACCTCGACTCTTGTTAATAAAGAATCAGGCACGGTGTAACGGGGTATGGTAGTTATAAGTCAAGTCAAGGATCGTTCCTCAATAACTGGAAAATGAGTGTGTATAATGACCATGGACGATAGAATGATCTACTCGTCCACAGTATACAAGAGTTATCGATGGGGTGACCAACTCTAAGGCACATCCTACGAAAAGATTTCTAACAACTGAGTCGTGAGTTTCTATTTGTGTTAAGCCTGCCAGACTATTATCACAAGAGTTCTAGGGGTATGGGCTTAAGGGTTGCTAGTTAAAGCAAGCTTCAAGCAATAAATTAGAGACTCACAACAAATTGTTTTCTTGAGAATAGATAGTCTTCTAGGTTGGCATCTTGACTAAGGGTAAAACCCTAATCATTCTCAAGTTCAGATGACTAGAAGGTCCCAATAGTAGTTTGAGGGTCGAGAGGAAACGGATAACTCAATCACATGGCTGGCCGATGGTAGCTACACTTGTGTATACCGCTATCATAGCCATGGGGATTACTCCGTGTCTCTCCGCCAATTATGAGCCTTCATCTTTCCAAATTAGTGAAAGACAAAAACAATAAAGAGTCCAAGAAAATGTTACTGAATACAATTACGTGGTTCAAAGGCGAATGTATAATTCAAGAGGAATTGTCAATACAGTCGCGGATGAGATCATAGAGACATCTACATCTCAATCCACATAGGTTAATCAGAGGGAGAGCGAACCGTATGCACTAAGGTTGATCAGACCGTAGTACATCGATTCTGATTAGACAATATGTTAGTAGGCGTCCCCACTAAGCATATGTCTTGAATCAAGCTCGAGAACAGAGTGAGCTTGCAAAACTAGGCTGTAATAGTAGCATTAGTTTAGATAGTCAAAATACAAGTATGCGAGATTTTTGAAAGAAGGCACAAGTATTCGAGTTTTGTGAGAATCAAAACTCACCTGGTGTTCTTGCTTATACGGTCATCCCACTATCTTCTTATTCATAAGGCCTTGGTCAACCAATGGGTTGTGGACTTCTAAATTCCATATTCCAGGTAAACCTATTAGTGTCAGTCAATTACCTCGTCAATAAGTCACAAGGACTACGGAATGCTAGGTCGAGAGACATGCTACCCGACCTACAGAACTTTCACTTGTATTGGCTTTGGATCCTAGTGAACATACAGGACATTTTTCTATCTGGTAATCATATCTGAAATTATTTTACCGAGGATTATGCCTTGCCCGTATACTCGGGCTGTGGTAAACCCTTGGTTTCATGATTCAGATGTGATATACTATCCGATACTCTACCTTATATTGACACAAGGGTGACTACGTTCAAAAGAGGACCACTAGCCATAGTTTAGCAATATTCTATAACCTATATTTTCTAAACTAGTTTCAACTCTAGGGGTCGTGCTTCGCCAGTGCGCTGCGGGCTGCAGTGAATCCATAGCCTCCATAATTCAAATAAATGGCGACAGTGCGCTGCTGTCCTGCCATTATGAGTTAACTAATATTCCTTTAACTATATCTGTAAAAATTCATAGGCTTCTATAGATTCAAACAAGTTGACTATGAAATAAAGCGTAAGTATTTGTCCTATCAGTCACCACCCTTCAGATGAAAGATCGAACATGGAGGAAATAACTGAAGACAAAAGGAATACAAAAATTCTAGTATCTATTTCATGTGTATTCAAGCCATTAGGGAAAACTTTGAATCGGGACTAACTCGAGGTCTGTATATGGATACATAATCAGAATTTATACAAAATAATAATTCCTAGGGTAAATAGGAACTAAATAGGCAATTCGATGAGGATGATATCTAAGGGGCAAGAAATTGAATAATTTATCAAGGTTAGATCATTAATTCTATGAAACCCTATCTCATCAAGTGAATAATCTATCCACATTGGATCATATCGTCATATCAAGAGGTAATTGTGTACCTATGGGGATCTGACAAACTATCAAAATTAATAACTCCTCATCTAAATTCTATGGCCTAGACTACCCATCGGTAAACTTGTATAAGGGACTCCTAGTCCTAGTTATTCTCTTAAATTAAATTAATCCTAATTCGTGAATGAACATTTTCTAGTCGCAGGCTTGTAATAGTACAACTAACTTAAGTACTATCACGAGTTCGCATGATTTGCGAAAATAGACCTGCATGGGCCACCATAAAAACTTGTCACGACCCGCACCCATTTTTTTTCTTTCTTAAACGGATACGAGACGTGTCCAAGCTAACCTACGCCGCAGTGTCGACGATAGAACGCTGTCATGGCCATGAAGATCAAAATCATAAATAATGCTCATTCATAAAATTAATTTAATTTACAAAGATCACAAGTTTTACATTTGCAAAAAAATATAAACTTGTACAAATATTTGAATGACTACAACTCCACTATCTAGCTAGTCTCTAGGCTTTCGTCTACAAGTACCCCCGTATCTCCCATGCTAAGTGAATTCACGGCTAACCAGAAAAATATTGGTTTCCAGTCAGGAATGGAACGAGCATAATTCACTGAATGCAATTTTAATAAATGAAAATGACTATACAATAGAGGTTAGACATCAATTACATATTTTGAAAATAAACAGAAAATACGAAAAACCAGTAGCAAATAAATAGACACAAAATACTTTCCCAATCGTAGAATTACCTTTGATATGTGATCGATCTCGGGACAATTACACGACACTGTCTACACTGTCTAAAGTTACACTGTCTACACTGTCTAAAGTTACATTGTCTACATCAATTAATGCAATAAAGAAACATAGTCTACTTTGCAATAATAAATCACTATTTACACTGTCTAATTACAATAATAAATCACTGTCTATACTGTCTACTTTGCAATAATAAATTATTGTCTACACTGTCTACTTTGCAATAATAAATCACTGTCTATACTGTGTACACTGTCTAAGGTCAGATCACACATCGTTGGTACTTCACATTCCCGACTCAACAATTTATAATAGAATATAAAAATCACATAATCAAGGGCCAATCAATGAAATATAGTGAAGATCAGTATCGAAATGCAGACAATAAACTGTACTCGCCTGTGGTCATTTGCTGGTAAAACCGATAGTCCAAACCACTCAGTGTGCCACAAAAGTCAAAACTCGTACAACAGTCCCCGAAAGCTGAAATAAACATCACTAATGTTCTCAGAATAGTCAAATTATCTAGGATTGCCTTTTCTTAAGTCCAATTCCGGACACAGAGGAAAAACGATAATTTTGGGTCAAAACCGTGTCCGCCATTGGACCCGCTTTGCACCGAAAAATGCGTCAGAGTCAATGGTCTCTAAAGTCGTTAAACTATATGTCTACTGATTCGTTTGGATGATACGAACCCGACGGTATGACCAATTTTGGATTCCGGTGGGCTGTGCACAAAATCGCCCGTTGAATCGGACCGTGGGACCCGCGAAACGGCGATCCAATCAACTGTCTCAGAATTGGACCAAACTTGGCATACATGACCAGAAAAATGATACGGTCCTGTTGGCGTAAGTTTTATCTCAATCTGGCGAGCGTACACAAAGTAATTGAGAAATTTGCACAGAGGTCGATACGGTGAATTTCGACGGATACGCATCAAATTCGTCGTGCACACGCGACCAATTTGAATTTCGACAAAGCTCACACGTCCACGAAGCTGTTACGCACCTTTCAATGCTTTCAGTTCGTGACCACGTCGCCCGAATTGGCGGAACGCACGTCGTATCGAAGGAATTTCTAAATTTTCTAATATTTTAAAACAGGTTTTTTGCCAATTTGGAAATCCGATTTCTCGACGCACAGTCGAAGAAATCTGATTCTACAAAAAGGGATTTGAAGCCCTATAGGTTGTCTAGGATTAACATTAAATGGTTTCTTAAAACTGTCGACAGATCGACAGAAAATCGTCTTCCAAATCGGCGTTAGAACCAATCATTGTTCTGTTTTTAAGTAGGGTTTTGCCGATCTTCTAATCGATTTCTCGGACCATCTATCGCTTAATAATTCAAACTATCAGAAGGGAAATCAAGAGGTATATGTTGGGTCCTTACCTGAACAAACGGCTCGAAGAATCGTCGACCGTGTACGAAGAAAACTCTCGGCGAAGTCGGGTCTGCCACTGTTGTTGCTGCTCTGTTGATGCGCTGCTGGTGCGCTCGGCCTGGGTTCAGCGGCCGTTCCGGGCGACACCCGGCGGCGACAGGTGGCCGCAGGTGGTGGGGCGCACATGCAGGGCGTTGGTGAGGTCAGAAAGAGTTGGATTTAGGGTTTTGAGTTTTCTTTCGTTCCTCACTGTTCTTATATAGGGGTCGCGGCCGGTGTACATGGAGCTCGGGTTGTTGGGGAGAACATGTATGGGTTTGGCTTGTTGGGATTGAGCGAGGGTTAAGGCTGTGGGCTCGGCCTGAAAAGCCTGGGCTGCTGGCCTATGGGGAGAAAGGATTTAATTCCTTTTTCTTTTTTTTTCTTTTTTAATAACCATACATATATACGTATGTATTTATATATTTATTTCTATATATATCTATATATATATGTACTCATGTAATACTTATATAAATCTCCATAAAATTCAAAATAAATCCAATATTATATATTCCTAGAGTAAGGCCTATTCTTATAAATATGGATATATTAATAACATTTATTTGATAACCAAATAAATATAACCAATAATAATATCATATATATAATAACCTCAATAAAATAATAATAATAACTATAACAAAGTTCAATAAAACATTACTGGTGTGTATACCATTATGTTCAGTCTAAAATATCCCAAAAAGTACAAGGGCCGATTTTATACAATAGTCATTGAATACCAATTAATAATAATATTTAATTACGAATACTAGAAAATATTCATTAACTCATAAAAACGAAATACAATGCCATCTTCCCAAATTCTATCAACACGATTGTCATGGGACGTGCCGCATGACCTACATGGGCTAGGGCTTGCTTTGGGTCCAATCTGGACTAGTTCGGTACAACCGGGTCCCCTTAAACTCAATAATATAAATAACAAATAAATAAATCTTCGGTAAGGGTTGAGTTGCAACTTAGCCTGGTTTTTCTAGTTAGGACATCAACATGGCTCGGCCTTCCCTACAAGGGCTAATACTCTAGTCTATGCACGCTATTGTACTACCCGTGCCACGATTTCTAGTCACCTTGTACTCCAAAACTCTATCATGGCTAAAATCATCTACCGTAATAATTAGCTAAATAATTATTTATCAAAAACTCTAAAAATCACCATTTAGTTCAAATAAATAAATAAAAATATTATCAAAATTTCGGGAAGAGGGGTTATAAGTAACTAGGCCTGTGATAAACCTAGTTAGTTAAAGTATCAAGCCGTACTTACTGCTTGGCCGTGATTGATTGGATGGAGTCTAACCCAGTCTAGTTTTGTCCTGATTCTGTACAAGATTGTTACATGACCTGATTGCTTGTGCTTTACTTTATCGATAAATGGTGGGAAACCAAGTTCCGTTCAGACGAAGGGTTACAATCCCGATCTTTTTTTTGGTTTAAGGGTTGTAACTTGGTTATCTGAATAGTCCCATGGTTATCTTATCGTATATCATCATAATTTTCTATATTTCCAGTCTTTATTATATAATTATGTTTTGTGCTAATTGCTGGTTTTAGTTCTTAAGTGAAGCCTCCTTTGTGGCACTTGCTCTTTCTGGGATCTGACCCAGCTGGTTTTGTATGGCCAAATACCGGAGCAGCTCCAGAGGATCTCACTACCTTCCAGCCAGATGGTAACCACCAGGCGTAACCCTGGCAACGAATAGGTTTTATTTTGGCTCTCCCACACCATTGTAAAATTATTCTTTTGAGGCGTTTAGCCGCCGAGCAAGTGTTACCTTGTTTGCAACTTTACTTACTGTCTGCCTACGGGCTGTAACATGATTGACAAATACTAGGGTTGATCATGTATGACTGAAACTCTTGCTAGTCCTCACATTTTGTATGACTAGCTTCATGATCATCTAAATATGCAATATACGGGACGCCTTACTATTGTATATTTGGTGCTCTAACATCTTGTAACATTTACTTACTTGCTTGAGATTGAGACAATAGGCTTGCTCATGACCATAAGAGACTAATGGCTTGTAGTTAAACCCTCATGTATCTAGACAGCCGTGACCGTATAGCGAGGTAGATTATACTTCAATATACGTAGCTGGCTGTGTCCTCCCCCGCTCTCCAGTATTCTGGTTCTGGGGCGTGACACGTATTTGTTATTTTTAATTGTAATAAACTGCGCGTCTAAGCCACACTTGGGTGCAAGCGACTCTATTAGTCTTTTTACTTTACTATATGCATGTTAACTTAGTTTTAGCGGACTACCTTCTTATTGGAGGATATCCATATATCTTCTTGGGACATGACACACACTACACGATTTGAGACATTTTGCTAGGGGCACGACTTATGGATTGACCATCTCTAAAGTCGTGTGACGGTAGTTGTTCGTAACTGCTATGACTAGGGTATAGAGACTCAAGCAGTTACAAAACTGGACAGGTTATGGACATGACTTGAACAGTATGGGAAATACTGGGGGAGGACAGTCGCTAGTACGTATGGTAATCCAAACAGATAAACCACAGTCTCCGGATAGAACTGTGGCAATTTATATTTGCAGATGCCCTCTGACGTTTTGGATGTTACGGACGGATACGGATGACTGGATGCCAGTTACGTACATGTAGCCTAAAATTCCATCCATGTGCATGAAAGTTGTCCTCTAAATTGCACAATAGATGGTTAGCATTCCCTTTTGCATATTGGTGTTTAGGAGAGTCTTGCATATTATTATTATTTTGACAGTTCATATTAGCTTGTTCTTCCTGTATCTTGTTACGTCCCTCTGAGGACCTGGTTATTCTCCAGGTGCGTGTTCATGTCTTCCGCAGGTATCCTAGCCGGGATTGTGGTCTTCTCCATTTATTCGAAGATGACGTGACTTGGTTCCTCCTTGCTACTTCCACTTAGTCTTTTTATATATCATGTACTTCTTCCTTTTTATTTTGGTTGGAAGTGGATGTGTTTCCACCCAACATATTGTATCAGAACAATTCATTATATGATATCTTTTATTCCCTTATTTTGTGGATGAGATTACTTAGTTGTGGTTTACAGCATTTTACAGCTTATGTATACATACAAGGCCCCTGTACTTCGTATGTATACAGCTGGCATGTCTACGTACTTAGTCCTATATATTTTTGGGACTGGGGCGTTACAGTTTTGTACCGCCTATGTGGCTAGATCGTCCTAGTTACAGAGGAGGTGCTTCCCAAATTTTCGTAAAAGTATTTCAAAATAGTAATTTATAATGTTTAGTAATTTTTATATATCAAAACCTATTTCTAAAACCCTGGTCTTTGCAAACAGTTTATTAAATTGGTTTCCTGATTGGTTTTAAGTGTTGGTTTTATTGGTTTCCGTATCCCCGTTAGGCGACGACCATATCGATCGGATGAGCCTCGGCAAAACGCAAACGCTACGGGACATTCTGTACGTTGAGGCGTTAGCCAGCAACATGAGATTGCATGACCCAGTCTGAGACACCCCATTTTCTATAAATTATATTTAATTATATTTTATTTTAGAACTAGTTATTGGCCTTTAGTATTTTGGGTGCAGGGCTTCGACCTCCTGACTGGACTGCTTTATGGCATTCAGAGTTCGCCTGCAACGGTGTTATTATTTTAATTAATTTTTGTTGTAAGGGCATAAGCCCAGTTTTCTATTTTATTTTTCGTGTCCCTGTAATTGTGTAGTGTAGATTTTTACTTTATTTTCTGGGTTTGTTGTTGGCATAGCTAGGCGCATAATAAAAATTGGTTATTAATTATTTTGTATAAAATTAATAAGAATTTCTCATATTTAATTAAAATGGATAAATTATTAGTAAGTTAAACAAAACCATGTTTTTATCATTTAAAGAAATTTAGTTTTATATATATTATTATAAATACGAAGTTTTGCCAATTAAATTGTAATTGCTATTTTCCCCAATAAATCAATAATCGGTTTATCCTATTAATTGATAACAAATGTAGTTTACGACGTTAGACGGATTTCGGTAGATTAATTTAATAACTAAAAACCTGACTAGGGTCTGTTTCTAGAAATTGCAACTAGCACAACTAGATATGGCTCATTATGGTTTTAAGTCAGAATTCTCAAACTGTAGGATTTCGAGGACGTACTTGACTTCCTTTCCGGTACAGACATCCCGATCCAGTCATACAAACAGAGGCAAGTTACGGTTATATTTTCTTGCATTTTAATTAGTAATTGTTATGTTGCATGCTTAAACCACATTGCTACACGGAACTCTCTCCTTGAGTTCGATTATTGATTGTGGGGGATATTGGGGGAGTTGTGTAGCGTTTATGACCAATACCCTCATATTGCATTATTGCGCGAGCTTACCCCTTTAACAGACGGGGATGAGCCGTATCGCATCGCTAGGATGCTATTGTACAACCCAAGTCGGTCATAGACGTTACCTATTCAAATCATATTGTTTCAAATACTGAATTGCTAAAAATTGCTGGAAAATATTGTTCAAAGTATTTCAACTGTTTAAAATTGTAACTTTCCATTATTATTTAGAATGTCGGATTATGTACTCGTACTTGCTCATTTCCTGACTGGATCATCCCCCAATAGGTGATGTTGATGATGCTGAGCTATTGTACAATAGCTACTATGACCCGGTATTATATCCTGTGGTGTTGCCAGAGTCCCCCTTGGAGGATACAGAACCAGAGGCCGATGAGCCGACCGTTTAGCTAGTTGTTTTCCAGTTATCTAGTTTTATTGTGTTGGAGTTAGTAGATTTTGAATTTAGTATTCTATTTCAGTACTTTCATATCCAGTTGTACTTCTCTTTGTTGAATATTAAAAGTTTTAAAATTTCCGTATATTCGTGTTGTGACAAATGTATAGTTATTGTTGAAGATTCTTGCAACTAGAAACAGCTTACTGCCGCCGTCTCACAACGGTGCAGGCTGGGCATGATCCGATTCGACCCAACAATTTGGGATCGGGTCATGACAATATATATATAAAATATATATATATATATATATATATATATATATATATATATATATATATATATATATTATATATATATATATATATATATGTGGCGAGAATCAAAAGTCATGCAGGTGGAGCCCCGCCAAAGCTTTTCCCCTGCCTGCACCACGAATCGGGGGGCCCGCGTGCGCCCGCTCGATCCAACGATCGAGGACGACGAAACTCCCGGTCCGGGCCATATATATATATATATATATATATATATATATATATATATATATATATATCCCTATTTTTCTAAAATATGGATATGACTCTATTTCGTATTTTGAGTGATTTAAAATTTTGCATTTCTTTAATTTTTTTAATATTTTGGCTATATTTCCAAAGTATTGTCATATCCCTCTATCTCACAGAGTGGGAGAGAGGGTGAGGAGAGGTGAGTGAGGGAAGAGAGAGAGAGTTAAGGGGGGGCTATGAATGAGGGGAGAGAGAGAGAGAGCATGCTTAGGGTTAGGGTTTGGGTTTAGGTAAAAAGGGGGTAGTTATATAAACAAGTAAAAATAATAGGAATAATCCTAAAATAAAATAATAGTCTCCACCAATAATAATAAAATAATACTAACAGTAAATTAATAGCAACACCAATAACCGATAGTCGGGACTCAACAATAGAGGCCAAATCAAGACCAAGAAATTAAATAAATTTTTTAAACGAACACAAAATTTTAAATCACTCAAAATACGAAATACTGTCATAAACATATTTTGGAAAAATAGGGATATGACACACATACACACACTGTCACGACCCGCATCCTGATATACGGGTACGAATACGTGGGCCACGCCCAGCCTACGCTGCAGTATCGGCGGTAGAGCGCTGTCAAGTACCCTATACTAACTACAACATCCAAAGATCCATAACATGAAATGTACTCATGTCACATCACGAAAACTAAGGAAGATAAGATAAGAAATAATAACAATATCACTAGAACAACTAGAATCTACAAGGATCATAAGACAGGAAAATAAAGAAGGAACAACAAGACTAACTAAGGATGACTACCAGGCAACTCACATAGAAGAATAGTGAGATCCACCTCAGCTAGCAACATCATGAAGTCCAATACTGAGGGCACAACTACTCCTAAAATTTTGTCAACATATCCAGTCAGGATGGAACGAGCACAAATCTCAAATAACAGTTCTAATTAGACGATATTGAAAATATAGCAGTAAATAGAGAGAATATACAAGAAATTACGAAATGTACATGTGAGTATCATGGCAAGGTAAGATGTAAATCTAGAGCTAGAACAAGGCAAGTAAAACTGATCATGGCATGTACAAGAATCAAGAATCATCTATCTAGGTGTGTGAGTACTAGCTACAATATGTAGCCGACTTGGGAACTTGCACAATAGTAACGGGCCTGGCTAACCATACGTGGGGTGTATGATCAACACTCACAATCAATGGTGCACAATGGGTGCACAATAGGCTTTGACCACACATCTACACTAATACTCTCCGTCCCCCGACTAGTATAGTGGATCCAACCATGACACATCATGACACGCGATTCTCTGAGAGGGTAGCTAGCCTTCGCAGGAATTGTGTCTATACAATGCACAAGGAACAAGAAAGACTTGCACAAGATATACCAAGGAAAGCGAAGAATAACATCTCATGACGGGATCCAGAGAAATACCAATCCGTGTGAACAATGTGTCAAGAGAACAAGGATATCTACACTAAATACAAGAAACATAGACGATATCATAAAATAGAAATATTATCAGAGAATGTACTCGCCTGAGATCTGGTGGAATATGTCAACTGGTCCAAGAACAGTGCCTCGAGGACCTATAACTGGAATATTGTATCAATATAAGGGTTTGGAAGTAAAATCAAGTCATACTAAGTCAAACTAGGTCAAGGCAAGTCAAACTAGGTCAATCTAAGTCAAGGGTTGGCTTACAGTTGACTTTTGGTCAACTGGTCAACCCTAGGTCAACTCTAGGTCAAAATTTACTAACGTTGACTAACAGTTGACTTTGGGTCAACTGGTCAACTTCGGTCAAGTTCTAGTCAATTTTAGGCTACGGTTGACTTTCGGTTGACTTTTGGTCAAAATAGTCAACTGTGGTCAACCAAGGTCAAAACTACTCTAACCTAGGTCAAATGTTAACTCTACTTCGACGTTCAGTCAAAGTAGTCAATCATGGTCAAACAGGATCATGGCTAGTCTCTATAAACATCTACATGGTCAACACATTCAATTTCAGTGATTGAGAAATCACCGAAATCGATAGATCTCAAAATACAACAAAAGGAGAAAGATTATAATAATAGGGTAAAAACCTACAAATGTTGTCGGATGGTGAAACAACCATCATCAACGTGTCCAGAATGGTCGAAATAGCTAGAATAGCCTGCCCATAAGTCCAATTTGGACACGGGCAAAAAGGTAATTTCGAGTCAAAACGGTGTCCGTGTCGGACCCGCTTTGTACCGAAAATGTGCCAAAATAAAAGTGTGCTAAACCTAACAAATTATATGTCCACAAATCCAGAATGACGATACGAACCCAACGGTATATCCGAAATTGGATTTCGATGACCCGATCTCAGATTGGTCCGTTGACCCGGATATTGGAATTAAATTTGCACAAAAAAGCGTGTCAGAGCCAATGTCCTCAAAACTCAGCAAATTATATGTCAACGAGTCCAGAATGACGATACAAACTCAACGGTATGTCCAGAATTGGATTTCGATGAGCCGGCTCCAAAAAGTCCCGTTGATCCGGACTGTGGGGTCCGCCTTGCACCGAAATGCGTGCCATGGCCCACGTCCTTCAAACTAAGCAAACTTTATATGAAAACGTGCCAGGATGATGCCATGAGTCTACTGGTGGTGTCAGAAATTGAATTCGGAGTCCCGGGTTCAAAAATAGAATTTAACAACTTGGAAATTACGAATTCGGACGGCCAACTTTGGCGTCGAATTCAACCAATCAAACGTGCTCACAATGAAACAAAACTAGAGGGGTAGGAAGAGGGTTATACCAGCTTCATATAGGAACCAGTAGCACGCCAGACAGAGCTGCGATGGACGAGATACGAACCGACGAAGTTGGCTCCGTAAAACTGTCCAAAAATTACACAATTTAAACGGTCAACTTGGTGGCCGGTTTTGATGTATCAAACGATAAATTTAACGAACGAAAATTGAGGTGAGTAAAGATGGATATACCGAGATTGAGACGGAGCGAAGAAATCACCGATCCAACGGTCGGATTTCTCGAAAAATGTGCTCGAAGTCGCTGCAACGGAACGTCATTTTCGGATCTATTCCGAGCTCGCGCCAACGGGAACCCGTGCAAAATGCACGAATCGCCTATTTGGCACGTCGAAGAAGAAGGAGGGGGCCATGGGGGCCTGTCTGGGCGTGCGCCCGGCCGAGTGGGGAGGCTCGCCGACGCCGGTGGCTGTAAGCCCCCTGAATTTTAGGGTTTATTTTTAATTTTCTGAATGAATTATTTTCGATAAATATTCTATTATTTAACTGTTTTGATCTTTAATGTTCATTTTCGTAACTTTGACTTCTGGAGCATCAGGGATACCAATCTCTGTAAACTCTCTTTACGAGTTTTTTAGTAGACAAGATTATCTTCGTTTTGATATATCATGTCCCACTTAAATTCGTTCCCTTGTGCTCTTTTTGTATCGCGCAACTTCGAGTCAACTTAGACCAATTAATTATTGAATAATTATTTCCACTTTTATCTTTGATCTTCGTTTGCATGTTACCGTGACTTTTAATTTAGGAGCACCAGACCAGTCGTGTTCTCAGAACCAACTCCTCATGAATGATCTACTCGAGACGCTCTTCACCCATGACCTTCGTGTCCCACTCAGACACTCCATTTTGTGCTTCATTTTCTTCGCACAATTTTCGGGTTAATTTAGGCCGATTAATTATCTACCGTAAAACCTGATTTAATTTTCCAATTTAATTTTGGGACCCGACATCGATCCAACCTAGTCGACCCAAAGTATGGACGTGGCCCACACGAAGCCTACTACCCATATGACGCTTGTGTCCTATTTATTGGAGGCCCCACATATTATTTATTTACCCATGATTATAAATACCCATTTTAATTCGAATATTGCCCCATGTCCGATTTTGGCCCGACCTGGCTCGACCGAACCCGAACCCAAGCTCCATATTGTTCTCTCATGACTGCATAAATACCCCACATAATTTCCCTATTTTCTCTATTTTAAATATCTATTTTTTCTCTCTCCACTTTACAAATATCTATATATATATATATACATATATATATATATATACATATATATATATATATATATATACACTCTCTCTCTCTCATATTATTCAAACTCATACCTCACCACTTCACCCCGCACTAGTGTAAAGACCCTAGAAAATTAGTTTGGATATAGTGTCACTCCACATTAGACTTTTATGCTAGGTCCCCACTTAGTTAGTGTCCAGTTAGGAGTTGTGTCTCACCACTAGTGTATTATTGAACATAGCTTAGAACTGAGTTTGTATATCATTATTGACAGGATACCGGACATCTATATTTTCGTACTAGTATTCTTGTTTTGCTCGTGGCAAGTACATCTACAAACTCATTTACTGTCTTTTAATGCTAGAACATGTATTAACCCTGTTTAAATACTGATCCTTGAGGTAGCAAGTTATGTCTTCACTTGTTGTATCACTTTCAGTACCGGCCATGATTAGGACAGTTCTTATATCTTCACATGCTTCTTACTGGTTCTCAGTACATGTTTCACTATACTATATACTGCTCCGAGTATTCACATGTTTTATACTGCTCCCAGTACCTGCCATGCTTATACTGCTCCCAGTATCTCCCATATGTTTTTACTGTTCTCGTATCTCTCACATGTTTAAATAACGGGTTAAGGGGAAACTGTTAGTATTGTGCGTGATCATGACCCCCTTTTTCGTATATATTTACCGGGCTCAGTGACATTCTATATGTGACCTTGCCGTATGTTCTGATCCCGCATTTGTGTATGGATATACACCGATGTCGTTCGTGCACATATGTGCATGCCAGAAAACTTGATATGTGCCGCTGTATATCCTATTCACCTATTGACCGATTCACGTACATGCTACAGTTTTAAACTTTTAAACTATATGTTGTCATTTCTAAAAAGAACCAATTAAACCATGATATGTCATGTTCCCTATGTTACTATGATACTGTGATCCCAGTTGTACTATGAGGCCATGTTTTCCAGTATTTCCTGTTTTATAGACTTACCACACCATATTTCTTGTTGTACATCTCTTTCATTATATATTCAGTACTTTAGTTGTAGAGGTTGTACTTGCTCCCATCCTGACAGGATAACGTTGTAGGTTCACTTTTCGAGAAGAAAATGCTATGTGTTATATGTTATGGCACTGATTTTGAGGACCTGGCCTTAGCTCCAGAAGAGGCCCTAGCGGGAAACCTTGCTTAGTTATCTTTCTTGTGTTTTGAGACTTAGACTTTGGTCTGTACTTATATTTGGATACTGGACTTTGTCTCCAGTTAGATACTTTGGAAGTGTATTATTAAGTCTGTACTTATTTACCTTCGCTTATAGATGCTGTGTTGTGATGAACCTTTAAATGTGATTTTAGAACTGTTAGCAGCTTAGATCCTTTATTGTCTATTCTTAGAACAACTTACTACGCTTTAATCAAGCATAGGCTGGACATGGCTCGGCCCGGCCCAATAATTTGGGTAACGGTTCGTGACAGTGGCGGCGGCAGCGCGCGCACGGCTGGGCATATGCTGCCGCTGCAGCTGCTGTTTCTTGCTGCTGTGCAGCTGGTCGCGCGGGGGGATCGTCGGCCTGGCGCGGCGGCGTAGCCAGAGGGCACGGCGGTGGTGGACCGGCCGTGGGCACGGCGAGGGCTGCCGACGACGGCGGTTGATGGTGGTCGAAGATGGTGATGGTAATGGGAGATGATGTGTTGAAGAAGGTGATGATGATTAATGGAGAAGGAGGAGGAGATGGGATCGGCCATGGGCTGGTGGTCGGTGAGGAGCTCGACCAGGTAGGAGGAGGAGGAGGAGATGTGGTGGAGGTTGATGGTTCGGCCATGGGGAGGAAGGAAGGGTGCTGTTGAGAAAGAGTGGGAGAGAAAGTAGAGTGTAGGAATTAATTATGTGTGTGTGTGTAAATGAGGGAGGAGAGAGAGAGATATTCTCTTCCTAGTTTTTAGGGCCGGCCACATGTGGTTGGGGTGTTTGTGTGAGTGTTTGTGTGGATGTGGGGTTGGGATTGAATAGGAGTGGAATGAGGGCTTGGATTAAAATGGGGAAAATTTGATCATTCCTTAGGAAATTAAATAAAAGGGATTGTCCAATGAATATTTAAAATAGATAAGCTAGGATTTAATATTTGCAGAAAAATGAGTGTGGGGATATTCATGAGGGGGTAACATGGAGCTTGGGTTGGGTTCGGTTGAGCCGGGTCGGGTTAAAATCGGACATGGTGCAATAATTGAATTTAAATAGGCAATTATGATCATGGGTAAATAAGTGACATGTGGGGGCTCAAATAAATGGGATACAAGTGTCAAGCGGGTAGTAGGCTTCGTGTGGGCCATGTCCATATTTTGGGTCGACTAGGTTGGGTCAATGTCGGGTCCCGAAATTAAATTGGAAGTCAGGTCACAAATTACGGTGAATAATTAATTGGCCTAAATTGACCCAAAAGTTGTGCAAAGCAAATGAAGCACAAGATGGTGTGTCTGAGTGGAACACGAAGGTCATGTGTGAAGAGCGTCTCGAGTAGATCAGGCGTGACAAGTTAGTTTCAAGAAAATGACTAGCCTTGTACTCCTAAATTAAAAGTCACGGTAACGTGCATAGGATGATCAAAGATAAAAGTGAGAAAATTAATAAATAAATAATTAATGATCAAATGGTCTAAATTGACCCGAAGTTGTGTGAAGCAAAAAAGAGTACAAGAAAACAAGTTTGGATGGGACATGATATATCAATATGAAGGAAATCTTGTCTACTTCACACTGATGAAGAGAGTTTCCAGAGATTGGCATCCATGATGCTCTAGAAATCCAAGTCACGGTAAAGAGCATTTAATGATCAAAATTAATTAAAACAAAATAAATTATCGAAAAATAATTCATTTAGAAAATAAAAAAAACAATTTCGGAAATTCAGGGGGCTTACACACACACACACGCACATATATACACTATTATAGTGCGGCTTAGAAACAGTTCAAAAATGAGATGTCTAAGCCGTATATATATATATTCTTTTAAATGAATTTAAAAAATTAATTAGAAAATAACTAAATAACTACCTAAATACTCCATTAACTATTTTTAAAAAATTAACGAAGCATTTAACTACTTTATAAGATATATTATAGCTAAATAATTATAAATTAAGTGGTTAAGGTGTGAGGCATTTTTCTTTACTGCTTGAGTTCAAATCCTAAAAATTTCATTTTTTATAATAAATTTATATTTAATTTTTTCTAATATTTTTTATGTATGTGCACACTACTAGTATATATAATGAGTCATGCAATTCGTATGTATATTATCCACCATATATATATATATATATATATATATATATATATATATATATATATATATATATATATATATATATATATATATATATATAAAAGACAGAATATTATAGCCAAAAATCTGTACGTAGTTTTTTCTCATTGATAAGCTATATAAAAGAGAATAAGATAGAGATAGTTGTGGATATGGATACGAGCAACCATATTTGGATATATCCAAATCACAACACTCTCCCTTTAGATGTTCACTTTAATTATTGCTTAATTTAAAACATTTATATGGAAAAATCTATCTTTGAGAAAATTCCAATGTAAAAGAAAATAACGCAATAACTTATTCTTCATGGATGTGATTCTTCAGTAACCAAAGTGGGTGCGACTTACATTGCTCGTTAAAAAAAATTTGAATGGAAAATTTAATGTAAAAAAAACTCATCGAAGAAAATGAGTACAATGCGCAAAGACATGCTTTAAGATGTCTCCATTAGCATCTTCATGATGCTCCCCTAAAAAATATTTTTATTTTATTTCTTACATCAATTCAAAATAAAAATCAACCCCGTAATACAGTGAATATTATATCTCACCACAACTTCTATACTGTTTGCCATTAAAATTCTTTATTACAAATTTTAATACAAACAGAACAGTGTTACAATATAGGACTTAGATGTAGTCCTAGGAGTACACTTTTGTTTATCTGGGTCCCTTGTGCCGATGGAGTGAGTGGTAATGCGTTGACTCCGTTGACGATCTAACGACGGTTATCGGTTCTCTGAAGGTTTGGATTGCTCTGGGTGCTGGAGCTTGCTGAGAGAAGGAAGACGTTAAGTGTCTATATCTTCCTCTCTGGTGGTATGTTCGTTCATTTTCTGTGTGTTCGTTGTGTGTGTGAGAAGGAAATGATCCCTCTATTTATAGCTTTGTAGGCTGGCTGCTCATGCGCGCATGTAGGATGTACCTGTACGCGGGGACGCCACGTGGTGATTGCTGATGGAGGCGCATAGACGATGCGTCCTGATCGAGGGGTTGAATTCTTCATACTGCTGTTGTGAGTCGGCACGTAGCAGAGAAGAGGATCTTTCTGTTGCTGAGATCTTGGGTGAGTTGAGTCAAAGGGCACGTGTCATCGACTCATGGCTCGGAGATCTCGGATTTGATGGGAGAATGATCTGGTAGGATGCGCCTAGGATTGGGCGCATGAGGAGACTTTGGCTCGTAACCTTTAGGAGTCACGAACCATTCGGGGCGCATAGCTTTTGAGGCGCATGCAGAGCTTTAATGGTGACTTTCCTTCTGTCTTTTGGGATCAGAGAGCAGTCTGGGGCGCATGGCTTTTGAGGCGCATGCAGAGCTTCAAATGGAGACTTTTCTTCTGTCTTTAGGGATCAGTAAAAAGTCTGAGGCGCATAGCTTTTGAGGCGCATACAGATTTGGACGCATGGCTGCGGAGGCGCATGCGAATGGTTGGGTGGCCACGTGGCAGTAGCCGGAGAAAAAGTAATGATGATGTTGACGTTGGCGACGCTTTGTCTTCTGAAAAAGCTGTCAACTGTTCAGACTTCGGAAGGCGTGCTGCCAACTCTGTCAGTTCAGCATTTAATGTTTCTGATATTCGATGGACAGCTGAGTGGGCGCATCGGTTGGCGTTCCACTAGGCGTATTGGGATGCATGGGGGCGCATCCCTGTGAGGCGCTTGGTGATACGCTTGATGTTAAAGGGTGCGTCTGTATGATGCACGGTCTGGCCGGCGCATCCGCTTCGTGACACGTCTTTAATGGTGCGACTGTTACGATCTTCGAGTGCTTTAAATAGCTGTTTTGACTTAGCTGAATTCGAAGCGTCCGGTTCATCCCTTTAATGCAAATTTATTGCACGGAATTCGGAGAGCCATCCACTTGGCGCATGGGTTTGATTTGCCCGGCCTATAAATAGTGGCATGGAGAGAGTTTGCTTCTCGTTCTCTCACGTTCTTCCGACATGAACTTGTTTACTCGGATGCATTCTGTTGATGAGATGCTCCCGAGGGTGAAGATGCGACGTAATGTCTTCATTGATGCACTTGAAGGTGACTGTTACATCCAAAAGTTGGAGTCGAGGGCTTCTGAGGCAGGCAGAAGGTGCCTGTTGCATCCAAAGATAGGGATGCACGAGCCTCGTCTCCGTCATGTGGGAAGAGCCGCAGATCGAAATTGCGGTGTTGCGGCTTTGGGGGCTCTTTCTTCCTTCAAAGTGGGTGTTGCCCACTCTGGTTGCGTTGAAAGCTGCTCCTTTAGTCGCGGTTTTGATTTACGGTCTTCCTTCGCCTTTGGAGGCTCTTTCGAAGCCTCCCCTGGCCACAGGTTGGCTTGCGGTGCTCTTCTCTCCCTCGGCTAGAGGGTTGATTGCCACCCTTGTTCTGCTCAATAAATGCTTCATTAGTCGAAGCATTTCGACGGCGGTGAGCCTAGCTGGAAGAGTGGCACATAACTAGGCTGCTGAAGGGATGCACATAACTGAGAATGCACATAACTGAGCTGCTGAAAAGGATGCGCCCTGCTGAGGGCGTATGGTAGGATGCGCCTGACTGAGGGCGCATGGTGATTGCTGTGCCTGCTTAAGGGCGCGTAGTGGCTGCTGGCTGTAGACGTAGGATCTTTTCTTTATAGAAATTCTCCTTTGTACAATTTTTTCTAGACATGTAATAGACTTTTATATGTAAAATAAAAAGTCCTCTTTCAATGTCTATACTTGTTGTTTTGCCGTGAAGTACTTTGTCCGAGCTCTGGTGCATGTAGTGTCTGGCGTATGGACTTTCTGGTTCTGAATTTCCATGCTTCTACAAGACCCCCTTCAAAGTTTTCAAAACTTTTGGATAAGTTTTGGAATACTTTGAATAAGAAGCATGGTGGTAGAGGTGCATGACTATCGGGGCGCATAGATGCTCCGCGCATCAGTGATGGGGCGCATGCTCCGCTCAGTTAATGCAAATGATAATGCCTCGATAACCAAAAAAAGATTAATGATGATCTTTTTGGTTTTATTTGCGGTTATCTCTTCACAGAACCCGAGGCGATGGCTGAGGTCACCCTTCATCGGTTCACGCGTGTGACCAAGCCTATAAATAGGCGAGAGATGGAGAGAGAGAGAGAGTTCTTCTTCTCTGTGCCTTTGCTTTCTTTAGAGTTCTTCTTCTCAAAAAACCCTAACTTTCTCCTTTCAAAGAATGGCCCCCAAGACTCCTCGCAGCGGTGCTGGCAAGGGAAAGGAGCCGGCGGAGTATGCCGAAAAGGATGCTCATGTCACCATTGTGACTCCGGTCGACGTTCGACCCGCGGTGACGGGTGGGTGTCGTCTCTTCCACTATCTTCTTTGTTTAGACGAGCTTTGGGTCATACTGTGCCCTAACTCTCTGCTGCCGACGCATATGGACTTCTGTCCTGATGATGCGCCGAGGTTTTATCCCGCCGACGTGCATAGGTTTAGGCCTTTATTTAGAACCGAGGTTTAACTGCTGACGCACATGGGTTTTCTACCCTAATGATGCGCCGAAGCCTCTGCTGACGCGCATGGGTTTACGCCCTGATGATGCGCCGAAGCTTCAATGCTGATGCGCATGGGTTTATACCCGGATGATGCACTGAAGCTTCCCTGCTGAAGCGCATGGGTTTACACCTGATGATGCACCGAAGCTTTTACTGAAGCGCATGGGTTTACACCCTGATGATGCGCCAGGTTGCTTGACATATTTTGTCTTTTTGCCTGACTTTTATTTTTGTTGTGTCAGTGTTGATGACAATCCCTTTGCTGAATGAGGTCCTTTTGGATGCTTCTCTTTGTCAAATGGGAGTTGATTTTGACGAGGCGGTTATCAACCCTGCGAAGGATGCTATCTTACAGAACCAACCTCCTTAGAGAGTGCTGCAGATCCAGAACCAGTTGCTGCTTTTCCTCCAGAGTATGATGGAGAGTGGTAAACTGAAATCTGCTGAATCCGGGGATATGACTTTCTTAAAACCCGTCTTTTTGTTTGGTGACCGACTGATCTCTTCTGAAGCAAAGATACTAAAGATCAAAGAAGACTGGTTTCTCTCTGCAAAAGGTATGGTTCTGTACATGCGACAACTTGACCGCCAGTTGCCGCTGACGGCCTTCTACCGTTTGGCTTCGAAGAGAAGGATGCCCTGGGAACTTACTCCTTCTCAAGGAGGGGCCTTGGGAGGTACTCTTTTCAATTGATGCTACCTCGAATCAGAGGGATACCCTGGCTGCTTCGCGAGCCAGATCCTCGTTCAGTTGCCGAACTTTGCGTCCCGGGAGCCTCTACAGTGAAGTCCCTAGTGACACGTTTGCCTTCAGTGCTCCGACCTTTGCAAATCGTATAGTGACATCGAAGGTCACGTATCCGAAAGGTGGCTTTAGGGTTGAAGGCTGAGCTTAAGGAGATTGGGCTGACGGCCGCTATCCGTGCCACACAGGCTGGCGTGGATCTCAATAAGCCTATGTTCCTTGCACTCTTGGAATTATTCAATGCCCAGACTGGCACCTTCTTTACTCCGGTGGGGGAGTTAGGGTTGGCTCTCCATGAGATGTACGAAATGTCCAAGCTTCCTTGGGGCTCGGAACCGTACGAGGAATATTTTCCGTCGAATGAAGAGATCCAGGTTCTGGAAAATAAGGACCCGAAAATGATGGCTGTTTTCAAAGAGGGGGCGAGCCATCATTATCTGATGCACCGGAAGGACAAAGGCAAGACTCAGCCTCATGTGACTGCTTGGAGGGATCACGTCTTCAAGCAGGACTTGGCGGATTCCTCGAGGATCCGGTTTATGATTCCGCAAGGGCTGAAACCTGCGGAAGTGACTTCTGAAATAAGCCGACTGGACGAGAGAACCCCTCGTTCCAATGAGAGTGGCGAGAACGCATATAGCTGCTTCTGGCACTGTGCGTACAGGATGTCGTCTAAGGCGGTGCTGATGGCATACTTGATGATATGGCTCCGGGATTGTGTGTTTGCGGGCGGATCTGGTGCAGTAGAGAGGGTACACCGGAACCTTATTTTGCCCGCCGTAAAATTGGTCTTTGGACGACCTTTAGCTCTCCTCCCCGCGATGGTGTGTAACCTGTTGCGGGGTTTGAGGACCTTTGCTGATAATGTGATCCATGGGAGAGGTAGAAATGACAACTTTCTCCGGGCCGAGCTACCATTCCATTATCTTATGGGATGGCTGATTCTGTATTATCCGAACGTGATGAGTCCTAGTCCGGAGGAGGATCATGTTGAAGGTAATGCCTTTATCCGCCGCTTCTACAAGAGGAAGTGGTTATACACTGGCGTCTCCATTTGCAGGAGAGTTTTGTCCTACCTTCAGGGGTGGAAGATTGTCAAGGTTGGCCCCATCTTCAAAGATTTCGAGGCTGACCAAGATTTAGTCGACTCTGGTGAAGATGCGATTACTCTGTCGAAATGGAGTTTTCGTTGGTTGCAAAGTATTCGGCCTTCTCACTTGGTCTACCGTAACCAAAACAGGTGTTACTTGGAGCCATATCTGCCCAGCCGGTTTGCTCGCCAGTTTGGCTATACCCATTTAATGTTGCAGAATCTCAGTAATAGTCTGGGGTTTGTCGGGAGTTTGCTGGATGGAGCCCGGGGCTGGCAATATTACAATGCCGGGTGCACTAGTGCTCGTTTTACTACGCCAGTTCGCAACCCTCGGCCACAGATCCTGTATTCGGCCGCCAAGCTATATTGCACTATGAATACTGCGTCTCCTGGTTATGACAGGGAGACCAGTTTCATCATTGGAACTCAGCTGGAGGCCACGACAAATATATTGATAGCGGCCCGGTCATATCATCCACCAGAATTGGCGGGATATCGGGCTGCTGTCGCAGCATCAGTGTGAGATCCCTCTGTTGGAAAGAGGCGGGCTGACGCGGAAGCCGGCTCGTTTGTACCAAAAAGGCCGAGAAAGACGACGACTCCAAAGGCAACAGGAGTGCCGCCTGTAACGCCAGTGGAATCAGTTCCTGCTGAGGTAAGGAGTCCTCCGTAATTTTGGTTCATCTTGTCATTTTGGTGACTTGTGCTTTTCTTCTTGTAGGGATCGTCGAAGAAGAAGACCCGTGTTTTGAAACCGGGTTTCAGTAAACCGAAGGAAGTGGCAAGCTCTTCTGACGAGCGCATTCCTCCGATGTTAATGTCTCCAATGGAGGAGAGTCCTGAAGATGTTCCTGCGGAGGTTCTAGTATCTCCAGACTTTGTTGAAAGAGATGCGGAGGTTGCAACAACTTCCGGGATGGTGCCAGCCGCCGTGGGGGCCTTAGACGTTGAGGGTCCAGCGGACACGGGGCTTCGTGATGATGAAGTGGAGTGGAGTTCGTCATCTTCGGATGACGTTGCTCTAGAGTTGCAAGAGTCTGTTACGGGGGCAACAGATATGGTTGGAACAGAGGAGAGGGTTGATTCCCCTTCTTGTCATGATGAGGGGAGGTCGGCTGTAATACTGCCGAGCCCTACCCCAGACTCAGCAGCGGAGGCTGAGGTGGCTACCGATCAGGAGGTAGCGACAGATCCTGTCCCTGTAGAGGGATTTGTTGAAGAGAATCAGACTCGTCTGGTGGTCCTGACTTCAGGGGCGAGTCAGAAGACAAGTGTTGATCTCCCTGTTCTGCCAGGGGAGGTACTGGCTGCTGATAGGACGTTGGGGGCTGAAGAGGTGGCCACTGACGTCGGTGGTTCTTCCAAGTTTGGGAAGGATAAGGGTGTGATGGAACCCTCTGTCGCTCCTTCCACTTGGGGTACTATCTCGACGCCTGTCCTGGCTTCTTCTGTTTCTTTGGCTCCTCGGTCTAGTAGTCAAGCCGCTGTTGATGAAGAGCCTGTTGGTGCTGAGGTTCCAGCCTCGCAGGTTGAGGTCGACGGGTCTTCCTCCGGTCCGCTAACTACAGCAGCTCCTCCAACTCCTGCTATGACGCCGCAGGTGCTGGTGGATGCAGATGAATATGTGAAATTCATCGTCGAGGCAGTATATAAAATGCTACAGAGGGGTGTATCTGCGGTAATGGACGCCAATGGGAGCTTTACGACGGCAAGAACTCTGGCACTGCCTTATATCAACCTGATTCGTCTTCACCAGGGCCATGATCATATGGCCGAGATCCTGGAGGCTTCGGTGGTTGAGTTGGACCAGCGGCTTTTGGAATTACAGCGCATCCAACGAAACAACCTCTCCGTCCTGATAGATACGGAGAAGGAGAAGCTGATCGCCGAGAATGAGTCCTCCTACTAGGCCACCGTGAGTGTCTAGGAGCGCGAAGTGGCTGAGACTGAAGCTGCAGTAGAGCGGTTGTCTCAGTCTTCGCGGGAGACGATGGAGGTGCGAGCTGTGTTGGATGCTAGTATCGCAGATATTGATGCCCAGATCCGCCGCCTTGAGGATCAGCGGGCCCGACTCCAGTTAGATGCCGAGCATGCCCAGGCTGAAAATATAGCATTCAAGAAGGAGGAGGCAGCTTTTACCCACCGGGCTCTTGCCCTGGCTCAGCAGCGGCAGCATTTGGATGAGAAGCATGAGAATGATACTTCTCCTGAGGCTGTTGAAGCGATGCGTCAAGAAGCTGAACGTCGAGTCTTGGCGACTGTGGATGTCACGCCCCGAGTCGACAAACCGTTCGTCTCCGGTGTTACTTTGCTGATTCGATCGTCCTCGCTAAGGCATGATGCCGCACGAGCCTGGAGTTGCGCTCGTGCAAGGCAAGATGACAAGTTCTCAAATGGTTATCTTTTTGATTTTGATATAAATATGCCAAGTCGAAACTTCACAAATCACATCAGAATATAAGACGCAGTATAGGAAGATAGAAATACTTTTCATTCATAGCTTGCAACGAAGTGCAAGTCGTAATTTATATTGGATGCCGTTGCGGCTACATTGATTGAAAACAGAAAGAAGATACATTCGACAAGTTGCCTGAACTAACGCTTGTCGTCCTATACATTCGCCACTTTATACATAAGCCGTCGACTTGAATTGGCTTCAAAATACTTCAGCATAGAAAGAGCTTCAAAATGCCTCTCCGTACTTCAGCTCCAGTTTAGTTGAGCGCGCCCGTCGCACCTGGGGAAATTGGGGGAATGGGATTAGCACACTTGTTAAGTGGACGAGACGAACCCACTCGTCTAAACCGACTCTGATTGTTAGGGTAGGCATGCTTTAGAGTTGTCTTTCTATTAAAATTAAATGAATTCAGTTCATATTCGATAGCCATATTTGCGTAATAAAGCATACAGTGAACCATAGCAGTTTATCATATTTCTTACCACGGCCGTGCTCGTCCATACATGAAAACAGAGATAATATATTTATACCTGCATAAGACAATAGGTGAGCATGCTACTATCTTATATGCGATCATTGATGTTACACATCACGTGGGACTTTATATGGCATTACGACGTGCCTGTCAGCGTGGGTTGCAAACCCTGCTGCAGGTCCCGTAATGCCTCGCGCCGAAGCACGACTTTAATTTTTCCTCCTAGGTCGATTCGGTTCCGATGCCCCGGATACTGCATCGAGGAAAGATCAACTTGTGCACAAGCCGTCCATGACCATGCCAATGCGTGAACAGTTTAATATGTGCAAGCAGTTTTGTATAGCGCGGACAGTATTGAACGACATTATCATTTTTCCCCCAACTCATGCATCAATTTATTTTTCCCCGAAACCGTACTCTCGATTTAGCGTCCCGCAGGCACCAAATTGTCCGAGGCATCAAATCCATAATCAACGTTTCATAATATTTTGCAGCACTTGAAATAGTCTATCTTTTTCCGTAAACCTTAAACTTTCTGGTTTATGTGAAAAACTTGTATTTGTAAATCGATACGTTTTTCCCGAGTTCTTGACTTAGTGGATTGGCATGTAATTAACTTGGCATCGTTCGATTTGAATGAATTCGAAGCAAGGAATAAGTTTGCGGGACGGAATAGAAAAGAAGGCCGAATCACCCACCGATCACTTTGCTTTGTGCAGGTCGTCGAAGCGTTACGCAACGTCAATCCTTAGTTACGCGAGCTCCTGCAATGCATCAACACTTTGTTAGATTTCCTTCTTTTCTCCTTGCATCAAAATTTGTAATTGCATCCATAAAAACGACGCGAAAGCACTTCAATCAAGCCCAGCGGCAAAGCTCCAAGAAAACCATACAGCGGTCCGGTCCCGTCGAAGGGACTCTTATAGAGAGCTCACTCGTCGAGACGCAGCCCGCTGCATCTAGGACTTTTTCCAACAGAAGTCGTTCCATTAGTTGGATCGATTCTCGTAACTTCCGTCCAAATCGATTTGAATCGATGCCGCAAGGCGTTAACGTTTACCAAGCTTAGCGATCGAGTCAGATGGCCATCTAAGTTCCCGGCCGATCTGACTCGGCGCTAGCATATTATGAAGTTCCGTCGCCTATCGAAAGCGGGGCGCTACATAATATACCACTAAGAAAAAGTTTCGTCCCGAAACTTAAGAACAAGGGTCTGACCTTAATTTAGACGAACAACGTAGGGTACTTTTCTTTCATCTCTGCCTCTATCTCCCACGTCGACTCCTCGACTGTATGGTTCCGCCAAAGCACGCGGACCAAGGACATCGACCGATTTCGTAGCACCTTTTTCTTGCGGTCGAAAATTTGAATAGGCTCCTCCGAGTAAGACAAGTCAGTACGTAGCTCCAACTGATCGAAGCTAACCACATGACTTGGATCGTGCACGTATTTTCGAAGTTGTGAAACATGGAAAATATCGTGCACATCGGCTAAGGCAGGAGGTAGTGCGATCCGATAAGCAACCGTCGCAACTCGCTCAATGATCTCGAAGGGGCCTACAAATCTCGGGCTCAATTTGCCTTTAATACCGAACCGCATCACTCCGCGCATGGGCGTTACTTTCAGAAACACATGGTCCCCGACCAAGAACTCTAGCGGCCGTCGACGAAGATCTGCGTAGCTCTTTTGTCGACTTTGTGCGATGCGGAGTCTATCTCGAATCAAGCAGACCTTTTCGACGGCCTGCTCCACCAGTTCCGGTCCAAGCACTTGTCGCTCTCCGACTTCATCCCAGCATATCGGCGAACGGCACTTCCTCCCGTAGAGCGCTTCGTATGGAGCCATCTGAATGCTCGACTGATAACTGTTGTTATACGCAAACTCCGCAAGCGACAAATGCGTATCCCAACTAGTCTTTAGGTCGATCGCACACAGGCGCAACATATCTTCTAAGATCTGGTTGACTCTCTCCGTCTGGCTGTCTGTTTGGGGATGGTACGCCGAACTAAAGTTCAGTTTGGTCCCCATCGCCGCTTGGAGGCTCGTCCAGAAACGCGATAGGAATCGTCCGTCTCTGTCCGAAATTATTGAGGCCGGTACCCCGTGCAGTCGAACAATCTCATTGACGTAGATTTGTGCTAACCGATCGACGCTCCATCCTACTTTAATTGCGATGAAGTGAGCCGACTTGGTCAATCTATCAACAATGACCCAAATTGCGTCATTCCCCCGCGGCGTCTTCGGAAATCCCACAATAAAATCCATCGAGATATTATCCCACTTCCACTCGGGAATGGGGATGTTCTGCAGCTCGCCGCCTGGCCGTTGGTATTCTGCCTTCACCTGCTGACACGCCATGCATTGCGATACGAACGTAGCCACGTCTTTCTTCATGCTGTGCCACCAAAAGTTTGTGCGCAAGTCCTTATACATCTTGGTGCTTCCAGGATGTAATGAGTACTTCGCATAGTGCGCCTCCGTCAGAATTTCTTTTCTGAGTTCGGCAGTTTTAGGAATGCAGAGCATTCCCTTCAGTCGCATCGTCCCGTCTCCACCTTCCACAAAGTCAGTCGTCCTTTCCGTTGAAATCAGCTCGCGCATTTTCTTCAGGAATGAGTCGTCCTCATGTGCGGTCTTTATCTTGCTAAGCAGGCTCGATCCTAACTTCAGTTGAGCTAGGTGCAGGTGTCGATACTCAATTCCAAGTTTGATACCCATCGCTTCAAGGTCTCACCGTATTTCCTTGTTTATGGCCAGTGTTCCCATAAACATTCTGCTGAGTGCGTCGGCCACCACGTTTCCCTTGCCCGGCGTGTACTCGATCGTTAGCTCGTAATCTTTTATGAGTTTGAGCCATCGTCGCTGTCGTAGGTTGAGTTTTCGTTGCGTGAACAAGTACTTCAGGCTTTTATGATCTGTGTAGATTCTGCATGCTACACCGAAGAGATAGTGCCTCTATAACTTCAATGCAAAGACGATCGCCGCCAATTCTAAGTCGTGCGTCGAGTAATTTTTCTCGTGCTGCTTCAACTGCCGTGAAGCGTAGGAGATGACTTTGTCTCTCTGCATGAGTACGCACCCGAGGCCAGTTTTCGATGCGTCGCTGAATATCTGAAAGCCTTCGGGACCGTCTGGAAGTGCAAGGATTGGAGCTGAGACGAGCCGTTGCTTCAATTCTTGAAAGCTGGATTTACAGTCGTCGCTCCATTCAAATACTACTCCCTTCTGGGTGAGGCGAGTCAGAGGCGACGCTAGTTTTGAAAAGCTTCGCACGAACCTACGGTAGTAGCCCGCTAAGCCAAGGAAACTCCGAATGTCGCTAGCCGAGGCAGGTCGTTTCCAATCCACTACCGCATCAATCTTCTTTGGGTCCACCGCGACACCTTCGGCAGAGATTACGTGCCCGAGGAATGTCACGCTACTCATCCAGAACTCGCACTTACTCTGCTTGGCGTACAATTTGTTTTCACGCAGAATCTGCAGTACCGTCTTCAAATATTCCGCGTGCTCTTCCCGATTCTTTGAGTAGACAAGGATACCGTCGATGAATACGACTACAAATTTATCTATTTGAGGTCGGAAGACTCGGTTCATCAGATCCATGAAAGCGGCTGGGGCATTCGTCAAACCGAACGGCATGACGAGGAATTCGTAATGACCATATCGAGTGCGGAAGGCGGACTTCGATACGTCGTCGGACTTGATCTTCAGTTGATGATAGCCTGAGCGAAGATCGATTTTTGAAAATACTGACGCGTCTTGCAGTTGGTCAAACAAGTCGTCGATTCGCGGCAAAGGATACTTGTTTCGCACGGTCGCCTTGTTGAGTTCCCGATAGTCGAAGCATAGCCGCAACGACCCATCTTTCTTCTTCACGAATAGTACGGGAGCTCCCCATGGAGAGACGCTAGGGCGAATAAATCCGCGGCCTAGCAACTCTTGTAATTGCACCTTCAGTTCTGCTTGAGCCATTCGGTAAGGCGCCTTGGATATCGGCTGTGTATCCGGAAAGGTGTCGATGCTGAATTCAATTTTTTGATCCGGCGGCATCCCTGGCATCTCGTCAGGAAAAACATCGGGAAAGTCTGTCACAACATCAGTCTACATTGTGTTTGTATTATCCTTTCGTGTGTCTCGGACTGATGCCAAGTATCCCGCGCAGCTGGAACGCAGCATACGCCTCGCCGAGATTGCCGACACCATCATTGCCGTCTTCGAAACCGTACCGCACGAATAGGAGAACTCTGTCTCGCCAGGAAGATGAAATACCACTCTCTTCTCCGCGCACTCGATCGTTGCACGGCAAGCGCCCAACCAATCCATGCCCAGGATTACGTCGTAATCTTTGATGTCTAGTACGACGACATCCAAGGATAGATATCTTCCTTCGATGCAAATATGGCCATCCCTACAAATAAAGTTTGCGGGCATATCGACTCCCGACGGAGTGCTAACGCTAATATTTATATCTAGTGATTGCATGGTTATTTTATTTTCTCTCGCAAAATTAGCAGATATAAAGCTATGCGTCGCACCCGAATCGAATAATACTCGAGCAGGTATATCTTTGTAGAGTAATATACCTGTTACAACCGTATCGGACGCAAGCGCCTCGTCCCGAGTTAAGGCATAAACTCGGTCTTGAGCTCCGTGGCGTTGGTTCTGTTGGTTGATGGGCACCGTATTCGTGCCTTGCAGTATCGGCGCTTTATGCGGATTCGGGACGTTCCTCGGTGGGTTCTGTTGGATCGGAATAGTTCTCGTACATTGCAACTTCGAATGGCCCTTCGCGCCACACCCGAAACATATTCTGTGGTAACAATCACTCTGGCGATGCCCATCCCTGCCACAGATATTGCAATGTAATCCCGAAAATGGACGCCGATTCTCAAACGTGTTTGGACGCTTGGGTACTCCCGATCCTCCAGCGTCATTAGGACGCTTGTTGAAATTGTTGCGAACGACAGGCACGGCCCTTTGTGACATGCGGCCAAAGATCCGTTCACTATCAAGTACGGCTTCATAGGATTCACGATAAGTTCGACATCGCTGGTTCATGACGTCCCTTCGCAGTTCGTCGTTCAGGCCTTGTTGGAAGCGTTCACACCATGCTTCCTTGTTGGGCAGGAAGGCGTCGGCAAACTTCGCCAGCTTTGAGAAGCTCGAGTCGTAATCTTCGACAGGCATATTTTTCTGTCGCAGCATCATGAACTCGTCTTCTTTTTGGCGACGGACGGTGCGAGAAACGTATTGTTCAAGGAAAGCTTCCTTGAATATCTTCCAGGAAATCGTGGCATCTGTATCGGCTTCGTAGATTTCCTGCTTTTTAGCTCCCCACCAGTCGTGCGCCCTCAGTTGCAGCTGTAACGTCGCACAAGTTACTCTCTGGGACCCTTCAATGCTAAGCAGATTAAACAGGTCCTCCATCTCCGTAAGCCATCCCACGATCACATCAGGCTCTGCTCGGCCGTTGAACTTTGGTGGATTCATCTTACGGAACTCCTTTGCCTTGAACAAGGAAGAAGAATTCATTATTTGCTGTTGAGCTTCTTCTTCCTCGTTTTCTTCTTGATCGCCTTGCTTTTCCTCGGGTTCTTCATCCGTCGTCTTGGTGTTGCCCGCCATTCTGCTCACTATCTGAGTCAGGGCGTTCATCTATTTTTGTTGCGCCTCAAATTGGGCTTTGAATTGTGTCTGAAGCTGCTGCTGCTGCAGTTTCATCAACTGTAGCATCTTCTGCATAGTCGTCTCGCTAGGCTCAGTACTTTTTGTGCTCGACGTACTATCTACAGTTTGGGTTGGGGCAGAATTGTTCCTTTTCTTAGCCATTTCTACAAAACAGAGTAAACCCGTTAGTAGTTTTCAAAAATATCTACGGGCTTACCTGTATGGAACTTTTATTTCACGTAGCATGTCGACAAGCATTCAATCGAGCCATCGCAACGGGCATTCCAATAATGAAACATCTTTCGAAAATCCGAGGAAACATAACTGTGCTTTGATACCAATTTGTCACGCCCCGAGTCGACAAACCGTTCTTCTCCGGTGTTACTTTGCCGATTCGATCGTCCTCGCTAAGGGGTGATGTCGCACGAGCCTGGAGTTACGCTCGTGCAAGGCAAGATGACAAGTTCTCAAATGGTTATCTTTTTAATTTTGATATAAATACGCCAAGTCGAAACTTCACAAATCACATCAGAATATAAGACGCAGTATAGGAAGATAGAAATGCTTTTCATTCATAGCTTGCAACGAAGTGCAAGTCGTAATTTACATTGGATACCGTTGCGGCTACATTGATTGAAAACAGAAAGAAGATACATTCGACAAGTTGCCTGAACTAACGCTTGTCGTCCCATACATTCGCCCCTTTATAAATAAGCCGTCGACTTGAATTGGCTTCAAAATACTTCAGCATAGGAAGAGCTTCAAAACGCCTCTCCGTACTTCAGCTCCAGTTTAGTTGAGCGCGTCCGTCGCACCTGGGGAAATTGGGGGAATAGGATTAGCACACTTGCTAAGTGGACGAGACGAACCCACTCGTCTAAACCGTGATTGTTAGGATAGGCATGCTTTAGAGTTGTCTTTCTATTAGAACTAAATAAATTCAGTTCATATTCGATAGCCATCTTTGCGTAATAAAGCATACAGTGAACCATAGCAGTTTATCATATTTCTTACCACGGCCGTGCTCGTCCCTGCATAAAAACAGAGATAATATATTTACACCTGCATAAGACAATAGGTGAGCATGCTACTATCTTATATGCGATCATTGATGTTACACATCACGTGGGACTTTATATGGCATTACGACGTGCCTGTCAGCGTGGGTTGCAAGCCCTGCTGCAGGTCCCGTAATGCCACGCGCCGAAGCACGACTTTAATTTTTCCTCCTAGGTCGATTCGGTTCCGATGCCCCGGATACCGGATCGAGAAAAGATCAACTTGTGCACAAGCCGTCCATGACCATGCCAATGCGTGAACAGTTTAATATGTGCAAGCAGTTTTGTATAGCGCGGACAGTATTGAACGACATTATCATTTTTCCCCCAACTCATGCATCAATTCATTTTTCCCCGAAACCGTACTCTCGATTTAGCGTCCCGCAGGCACCAAATTGTCCGAGGCATCAAATCCATAATCAACGTTTCATAATATTTTGCAGCACTTGAAATAGTCTATCTTTTTCCGTAAACCTTAAACTTTCTGGTTTATGTGAAAAACTTGTATTTGTAAATCGATACATTTTTCCCGATTTCTTGACTTAGTGGATTAGCATGCATTTAACTTGGCATCGTTCGATTTGAATGAATTCGAAGCAAGGAATAAGTTTGCGGGACGGAATAGAAAAGAAGGCCGAATCACCCACCGATCACTTTGCTTTGTGCAGGTCGTCGAAGCGCTACGCAACGTCAATCCTTAGTTACGCGAGCTCCTGCAATGCATCAACACTTTGTTAGATTTCCTTCTTTTCTTCTTGCATCAAAATTTGTAATTGCATCCATAAAAACGACGCGAAAGCACTTCAATCAAGCCCAGCGGCAAAGCTCCAAGAAAACCATACAGCGGTCCGGTCCCGTCGAAGGGACTCTTATAGAGAGCTCACTCGCCGAGACGCAGCCCGCTGCATCTAGGACTTATTCCAACAGAAGTCGTTCCATTAGTTGGATCGATTCTCGTAACTTCCGTCCAAATCGATTTGAATCGATGCCGCAAGGCGTTAACGTTTACCAAGCTTAGCGATCGAGTCAGATGGCCATCTAAGTTCCCGGCCGATCTGACTCGGCGCTAGCATATTATGAAGTTCCGTCGCCTATCGAAAGCGGGGCGCTACAGTGGAGACTCCAGCGGCAGACTTGAGGCGGCGGATTGAAGAGCTTTCGACCAACCCTGGGGATGTTTAGGGATTGCAGTCTCTTTTTTTTTTGCAACTCTTGCTGGAGATGTAAACTTCTACTCTCTGTTTTGAGAATAAAGAATACAAAGTTTTTGTGGTGGTGTTCATTTTTGTTGTCATGAACCTGATAATTTGTGTGGACCTATTATCTTTTGCGTACCTTAGTTTTTAGGTACAGATAATAAGTTTGCGAGAACCCACATGTTTGCTCAGAGGTGATGTGGACATGGCAAATATGGGATTCAAGTGATGGAATCTTCCTACTCAGAGGTGTTATGGACGTGGTAGGAATGATCCGGGGGGATGCGTAGAACTACTCAGAGGTAATGTGGACGTGGAAGTTCTGCGGTCAATGTACGACAACGCAGGGGTTGTCTGTACGGGATGTTTACTCAGAGATAATGTGGACGTGGTAAACATGAAGGATAGCGTAGTCTTACGGGGTGTAAGATTCCGCTTTGTAGGGCGTAGGGGAACAACTCATAGGTGATGTGGACGTGGTCGTTCTTCTACTGGAGAATGCTACGGAACAGCTGGGTTCCGACAGCGTATGATTTTGTGGAAGGGAATTGTCTGTGAGCCCTGATGATTGGGTCCATAGATCCCCTGGTGGAAGCACATGTCTGAAAGATGTCAAGAGTAGTACTTCTTTAGGAACTTGCCGTTGATGGGCATCATGAACAAGTCTCCATTGGGTTTGGCGAGGCGGTAAGCACCGTTTGAGTATACCGTCTCTATGATGAAAGGTCCTTCCCACTTGGGTTCGAACTTTCCTGGTGTCTTGTGAGTTAACAACATCGGCCTCCTGACTGCCAGAACCAGGTCGCCAACTTGGAAAGTCCTCTGCTTGACCTTCTTGTTGAAAGCCTGTGATATACGGGCTTGGTAGAGTTCGATGCGTTGTTGAGCTAGGAGACGCTTTTCGTCAAGTGCCTCCAATTCCTGCAGACGACGACGTTGATTGTCTTCTTCTGTGAGTTGATTTGTGATTGCTACGCGGAGAGAGGGTATCTGATCTCAAGAGGCGGTACCGCTTCGCTCTCGTAGACCAGGAAGAATGGTGTGTTGCTCGTCGGGGTCCGTACCGTTGTACGGTAGGCCCAAAGGCATTCGCCGAGCTTTTCGTTCCAGTCACGTTTGTTGGATGGCACGACCTTTTTGAGTAGCCTGACGATAGTTTTATTGAACGCCTCGGCCAATCCGTTTGCTACCGGATTATAGGCGGTTGATGCCACGTTTTGAATGCGATTCTTATCACAGAATCTGCTGAAAACATGGCTGATGAACTGAGGTCCATTGTCATGGATGATCCTCCGGGGTACCCCAAAATGGTAGATGATGTGGTGCTTGATGAAGCTGATCACCTTGGAGCTTTTCACTTCTGCCAGTGGAACTGCTTCTGCCCATTTGGATAAGTAGTCGGTGATGGCTAGGATGAAGCGGTGTCCGCTTGATGAAGGAGGGGTGATCGGTCCCACAATGTCCATGCCCCAACCTTCGAAGGGCCAGGTGGCGACTGTAGGATGTAGTGGTTCTGACGGTGTATGTATGAAGTCTGCGTGAAGCTGGCACGCATTGCACTTCTTAGCATATTCAACAGCGTCAGCGGCCATGGTTGGCCAGTAGTAGCCCATGCGTCGCAGTAGATCCTGCAATTTAGGGCCAGGTTGATGGGCCCCGCAGGTTCCGTCGTGAGCTTCTCGAAGGGCTTCGGCTGCTTCTTTGTTAGACAAACATCGAAGAAGAAGTCCATCGTAGGAGCGTCGATACAGCATTTTAGTGGTTGTATCATAGTAGAATCGAAGAGAGCGTCTCCTGACTAAGACAGCTTCTTTCGGGTCTTCTGGGAGAATTTCGTAGACAGCGAAGTCGATGAACGGGAACCTCCAGTCTCGGACATTAACACCAGTATTTGTCGGCATGGCGTGGGCCATGTGTGAGCATAGGTTGTTTTTAGGACAGACCAAGTCTCTCCCGACTACCGTGACATAGTGTTGAGTCCCGAGGGGCGCTGCCAATGAGGCCGCGAGGCCAGCCAGAGCGTCGGCCTCCAAGTTTTGTAGACGAGGAACATGTTCGATGAAGAACCCAGTGAAGGTTGAAATGATCTTCAATGCAACTTCGTGGTAAGGGATCAGATCTTTATGGCGAACTTCGTATTGCCCTCTGATCTGGTTTACGACGAGTTTTGAGTCGCCGTAGGCTTCCAGATGATTCACCCCCAGCTGTTGCGCCAGCTGGAGTCCCATAATGAACGCGTTGTATTCGGCAACATTGTTGGTGCAGGGCTACGAGAGGGAGTAAGCATGCTGGATGACCAGCTGATCGGGGGAGACTAATACCACCCCCACTCCTGCGATGATTTGGCCTTTGGGGCCTGTTCTTGAAGCGCCATCAAAAAACATCCGCCAGACGGAGCCTTCTTCGGTGACGTTTGATTCTTGGACCTCATCCGGGATGTCTTCAAAGAGTTTTGAGGACTCTGGGATGGGGTATGCAGCTAAAAAGTTGGCCAGAGCTTGACACTTAACAGCTTTTTGCGGAACAAACACCATGTTGTACGGTGTTAGCAAGATCGCCCATGTGGCTAGCCGGGAGTTCAATGATCCTGGCTTCGTCATGAGGACTCTGAGCGGATTGACTCGGGAAATGACATGAATTGTCTGGCCCGAGACATAATGACGAGTCTTCTGGATGGCAAATACTAAAGCCAAGCACTCCTTTTAAACGGGGTTGTACCGGTGTTCGGCCCCGATGAGTGTTCGACTGAGGTAGTAAATTGCTTGCTCATAGCCTGTATCGCTGTTCTGAGCTAGCAGAGCGCCGAGGGAATGATCCATGGCATGGACGTATAGGAGGAATGGCTTGCCGGTGACTGGTGCCACCAGGACTGGCGGGCTCGTCTGATAAGCCTTGATGTCGTCGAAAGCCTTTTGGCATTCCTCTGTCCAAACGTAAGAGACTCCCTTTTTCATGAGCTGAGTAAAGGGTTGACATTTGCCGGAAAGGTTTGCTATGAATCTCCGGATGTATGCTAGATGCCCCTGTAGGCCTCGAAGTTCTCGAAGGTTCTTCGGAGGGTCCATGTCGAGGATGGCTTTGGTCTTCTCGGGATCGACATGAATGCCTTTTGCCGTGATAATGAAGCCCAAGAACTTTCCGCTAGAAACCCCCAGGAAGGATTTAGTGGGGTTCATCTTGAGTTGGTGTGCTCGGATGAGATCGAAGACCGTCTAGAGGTCTTGTAGGTGATCCCCTTTGAGACGGCTCTTGACTGCGATGTCGTCAACATAGCATTCGACTGTCTTGCGAAGATGCTGATGGAAGATGGTGCTCATAGCTCGTTGGTATGTCGCACCAGCGTTCTTCAAGCCGAAGGGCATCACTGTGTAACAGAAAACGCCCTTTGGAGTCCTGAATGACGTGTGTTTTGTGTCATCGGGAAACATCTTGATCTGGTTGTAGCCCGAATACCCGTCCATGAAAGACATGCGCTCAAAGCCACATGTGTTGTCGATCATCACGTCGGTAATTGGAAGGGGAATTCGTCCTTCGGGCAAGCAGAGTTGAGATCCCTGAAGTCGATACAAACTCGTATCTTCCCATTCTTCTTGGTGACGGGGACGACGTTGGCTACCCAATCTGGGTGTTGTTCTTTACGGATGAAGCCGCTGGTCAAGAGTTTGTCCACCTCCTGATCGATGGCGTTCATGATATCCGGACGGAAGCATCGCTGTTGTTGTTTGATAGGCTTGGCATCAAGTAAGACGTTCAGCCTATGCATCACGATCTGGGGGTCAAGTCCCGGCATATCTTCGTAGCTCCAAGCGAAGACGTCGATATACTCTTTAGCCAGCTGGATTAAAGATTCTCGGTCTTCTCCTTTTAGGCTTTTGCTGACGAAGATGGGTTTGGAAGAAGATCCATCCCCAAGGTCAATCTGCTCGACTTCGTCTTTGGTGGGAGGTTCACGTAATTCAAAACGAGACTCCCACTGTTCTTCCAGGCGCTGAGCCCAAGGTTCTTCTTCAAAGAATTGTGGCGCTTGGTCTTCGCCTTCTTCTTCTTGAGATTGTGCAGACGTCATGTTGGCTGACAGCACTCTCTTGAAGACTGAGCCGATACTGGTATCGGAATCCCATGTCGATGCTTCGGACGAGTGAGAATGTTCTACTTCTTCCGCGTCTGAGCTCTCTGGAGTTGACGGTGGCGTGATGTAGCCTACCCCCCGTCGAGTTTTATTGTAATAGTCCTGCGGCTTTCCTTTAGGAGTCAGAAGCCGGAGAGGGAGACGTCGACCTTTGCCGTAGTTCCGGCCTTTGTTGCTTTTTAGGTCGTAACCCATCTTCTGGATGAGGTACTTTGTGACGTCTGTGTATCGATAGAGTTGCATTCTGCCGGCATCTGGTTCTGGCTCGAGTAGCGGGAGGTCTTGATGACGCTCAACTTTGCCGAAGATGATGGATTCTTCGTCTTGACTACGTGGTGGGACTATATAACAGACTCCTTGAGACGGGACTACTCGATTTACATGATGGACAGTCGTTATTTGTGTTTACAACGACCGTAGAGCGTTATCTAATGTATACATGGCATTCCAATGTGGAAGACAAGAATAATTAAAAGACACTCTATTATTGATGAAATACGAGATCTTATCCCGCGAGATTACATTGTCCAGAGAGGGGACATCTACATCAGCCGAGATATAGTCCCCCAGCTCTTCATCTGTAAGCACTGGAGTAGGATCGGAAGAGTCCACCACAGTGTTGGTCTTGGAGTCCGAGAGGACTACGTGGGCCTTCTCTGGCGGCTGGGATGGCGGCGGCCTGCCTTTAAGATGCACCTTCAGAGGTGCCTCCGCTGTGCCTCCGGTGATTGGCGCCTTCTCCTGTAGTTTTGCCACGAGGGGAGCCGATGTTTGAGGCAGCTTTTCCTCGAGCCGTATCTTCAGGGGAGCTTCAGTAGCAGCTGGTGCTTTCTCAAGTAGCTTAATGCTTATGGGAGGCAACTTCTGGGGCGGTTTGCCTTTGAGTCGGATCTTCAAAGGAGCGTCGGAAGTGACCTCAGGCTCCATGTCCGGCTCTGCTGTCGTTTCTGCTTCGTCGTCAGCATCATTGGCTTCCTCCTCGTCAGATGACTTGTATAAGTCGGCATCGGTGAAGTAGGCTTCAATCCCTTTGAAAGGATCGATGTCCGCGAACTCCGTACGGATGACGTTGTTGGTGGACATGTACTTCATACATTGGTGGAGCGTGGATGGCACCACCATGTATTCATGCAGCCATGGGCGACCCAACAGAAGGTTGTAGTTGACTTCGGCGTCCACGACATAACAAGTGACTTCGGTTCTGAGGTTACCGATGTGGCACTTTAGTCGTATCTTGCCCAGTGGTTCGCTTTTGCTCGCGTTGAAGCCACTGATTGTTGTGTTGGAGGGTGCCAGTCGGTACATTGGGATCCCCAGTGTTGAGAGCAGCGTCTTCGGGATGATGCTGAGGGAAGACCCCGGATCGATCTGAATCCGCTTCACCTTGACTGAACCGATATACCCGGTATAATACAGCGGCCGGTTATGTCGGTTGTGCTTGAGCAGCATGTCTTGTTGGATGAAAGTTATGTTCGGGATAATTTTATCCGCACAATGACAGTGCGCACATGTAGTTGGGAGATCTTCAGGCTGCTTGACCTGACTGAGAAAGGATTCAGCATCCTTCAGAGCTTCATAGAGAGCTTCTCGGAAGTCTTTGGACAGACGAAGGAGCTCGAACAGAGATAGGCGGGCAGGAGTACTGGCCAGTTGTGCCAGTATGTCGAAGTTGTGGGGCTTGGTTAGCCCCGAAGCATTCTCCTTTCGTAGAGGTCTGTCGAAACGAGCCTCCACATGCTTCTGCTTATTGGCTGCTGAGGGCTTAGATGGACCCTCCTCCTGGGCAGCAGGGACGGTGCAATGAGGCACCACCTCGACGGCAGCTTCGTCGGGTTGGACGTTCTGTTGTGAACGCGTCTGCATAGGAAGTGCCTCTTCCGTTGAAGAAGAGACCGTGTGGCTGTTTGCCATTAAAATTGTTTTGATTGAAATCTTAATACAAACAGAACAGTGATACAATATAGGACTTAGATGTAGTCCTAGGAGTACACTTTTGTTTAAGCTGGGTCCTTAGTGCCAATGGAGCGAGTGGTAATGCGTTGACTCCGTTGACCGGCTGACGGCGGTTATCGGTTCTCTGAAGGTGTTGATTGCTCTGGGTGCTGGAGCTTGCTGAGAGGAGGAAGACGTTGAGTGTCTAGAACTGCCTCTCCGGTGATTCTCTGTTGTGGATTCTCTGTGAGTCTTATGTTCTGAGTCTCTGTGTGTGTGTGAAGGGGATGATCCTTCTATTTATAGTTTTGTAGGCTGGCTGCTCATGCGCGCATGTAGGATGCGCCGGTATGGGGACGCCACGTGGAGGTTGCTGATGGAGGCGCATGGATGCTGCGCCCTGATCGAGGGGGAGAACTCTTCATACTGCTGTTGTGAGCCGGCACGTAGCAGAAGAGAAGATCTTTCCGTTGCTGAAATCTTGGACGAGTTGAGTCAAAAGACACGTGTCGTCGACTCATGGTTCGAAGATCTCGGATTTGGTGGAGAGGAGTGATCTGGTGGGCTGTGCCTTGGATTGGGCGCAGGAGGAGGCTGCGGCTCATAACCTTTAGGAGTTACAAACCATTTGGGGCGCATGGCTTTTGAGGCGCATGCAGGCGACTTTCCTTCTGTCTTTTGGGATCAGAGATCAGTCTGGGGCGCATGGCTTTTGAGGCGCATGCAAAACTTCAACCGGAGACTCTTCTTCTGTCTTTAGGGATCAGTGAAGGGTCTGAGGCGCATGGCTTTTGAGGCGCATGCTGGTTTGGACGCATGGCCGTAGAGGCGCATGCGGGTGTGGACGCATGGCCGTAGAGGCGCATGCGGGTGGCCACGTGGCAGTAGCCGTCGGAATAGAGTCATGATGATGCTGACGTTGCCGACGCTTCGTTTTTTGAATAAAGCTGTCAACTGTTCAGACTTTGGGAGGCGTGCTGCCAACTCTGTCAGTTCAGTATTTAATGTTGGTGACGTTCGATGGACAGCTGAGTGGGCGCGTCGGTTGGCGTTCCACTCGGTATGGAGATGTGTGGGGGCGCACCCTCTATAATGCGCCGAGTACTGTAGGGCGCGTCTGTGTGATGCGCCTGATGCCGAAGGGCGCGTCCGTGTGATGCGCTGTCTGGCTGGCGCATCGGACATATCTTTTAATGATGCGGCTGTCTCGCTCTTCGAGTGCTATAAATAGCCGTTTGGCTGAATTCGAGGCGTCCGGTTCATCTAATTAATGTAAATTCATTGCACGGAATTCGGGGGGCCATCCACTTGGCGCGTGGGTTTGATCTGCCCGGCCTATAAATAGTGGTATGGAGAGAAGATTTGCTTCTCATTCCCTCACGTACTTCCAATATGAACTTGAACATACGGGTGCATTCTGCTGACGAAGTGCTCCCGAGGGTGAAGATGAGACGCTGTGTTGTCTTTGATGCACTTGAAGGTGACTGTTACATCCAAAAGACGGAGTCGAGGGCTTCTGAGGCAGGCGGAAGGTGCCTGTTGCATCCAAAGATAGGGATGCTCGAGCCTCGTCTCCGTTATTCCGGAAGAGCCGTAGATCGGAATGGCGGTGCAAGGCTCTCTCTTCCTGCAAAGTGGGGTTTCCCCACTTTGATCGTGTCGAAAGCTGCTCCTTTAGCCGTAGTTTCGATCACGGTCTTCCTTCGGCTTTGGAGGCTCTTTCGAAGCCTCCCCTAGCCATAGCATTTGCGGTGCTCTTCTCTTCCTTGGTTCCAGCCAGAGGGTTAAATGCTTTGTGTCGAAGCATTTATCGGGCGAGCCTGGTTGGAAGAGCGGCACATAACTGGGCTCTGCTCGGCCAGGTGAGCCTGGCTGGAAGAATTTGGCTGAAGGGATGCACATAACTGAGCTGCTGAAAAGATGATGGGATGCGCCTGGATGGAGGCGCATGATATCTGCTGTGCCTCACTGGTGGCGCATAGTGATGCTGCGCCTATCTGGAGACGCATGGTGGCCGCTGCGCTTATCTGAAGGCGCATGGTGGCCGCTGGCTGTAGACTTAGGCTCTTTCCTTTGTAGAAATTCTCCTTTGTACAACCTTTTCTAGACATGTAATAGACTTTTATATATAAATAAAAAGTCCTTCTTCAAATGTCTATACTTATTGACTTTGCTGTGAAGTTCTTCGTCTGAGTTCTGGCGCATGTAGTGTCTGGCGCATGGGCTTTCTGATTGTGAAATTCCATGCTTCTACAAGACCCCCTTCAAAGTTTTCAAAACTTTTGAATAAGTTTTGGAATACTTTGAATAAGAAGCATGGAGGTCAGGGCGCATGATTTCTGGGCACATGCCTGTTCGGGCGCATGCTCTTCTCAATTAATGATGATGGTGCCTCGGTAACCGAAAAGATTAATGATGATCTTTTGGTCTTATTTGCTGCTATCCTTGCACAGAACCCGAGGCGACGGCTGAGATCACACGTCATCTGTTCACGCGTGCGACCATGCCCTATAAATAGGTAAGAGTTGGAGAGAGAAAGGGTTCTTCTTCTCTGTGCCTCTGCTTCTTTAGAGTTTCTTCTTCAAAAAACCCTAACTTCTCCTTCTTCGAGAGAATGGCTCCCAAGACTCCTCGCGACGCTGCCGGCAAGGGGAAGAAAAAAGCGAAGGAGTCTGCGGATGAGGATGTACCTATCACTCTTGCGCCTCTTGCCGACGTTCGTCCTGAGGTGACAGGTAGGTTTCGTCACTGCTTTGGGCTCTGTGCCCTAACTGCCGACGCGTATAGACTTCGGTCTTTAATGATACGCCGAGGTTCTATCCTGCCGACGTGCATAGGTTTATACCTTTATCATGCACCGAAGTTTTAATGGCTGACGCGCATGGGTTTTATTCCCTGAAGATGCGCCGAAGCCTTTGCTGACGCGCATGGGATCACGCTCTGATAATGCGCCGAAGCTCCAATGCCAACGCGCATGGGCTTACGCCCTGATGATGCGCCGAGACATGCTGACGCGCATGGGCCTATGCCCTGATGATGCGCCGAAGCAGATGCGCATGGGTTCATACCCTGGCAATGTGCCAGTCTGCTTGACATATTTTGTCTTTTTGCCTGACTTCCACTTTTGTCGTGCCAGTGTCGATGACGATCCCTTTGTTGAATGAGGTCCTCCTGGACGCTTCTCTTTGCCAGATGGGAGTTGATTTTGATGAGGCGGTGATCAACCCTGCAAAGGATGCTATCCTTCAGGACCAACCTCGTGAGAGGATGCTACAAATCCAGGTCCAGTTGTCGCTTTTCCTCCAGAGTATGATGGAGAGCGGTAAACTGAAGTCTGCTGATTCTGAAGGTGTGACCTTCTTAAAGCCAGCCTTTCTGTTTGGCGACCGATTAGTCTCTTCCGAGGCGAAGATATTGAAGATCAGAGAAGACTGGTTCTTTGCTGCTAAGGGCATGATGTTATACATGCGGCAGGTTGACCGCCAGTTGCCATTGACAGCCTTTTATCGTCTAGCTTCGAAGAGAAGGATGGGTTGGGAACTTACTCCTTCTCAAGGAGGTGCCTTGGGGGGCTCCCTTTCGATTGACACCACCTCGAACCAGCGAGACACCTTGACCGCTTCACGAACTGGTTCTTCGTTCAGTTACCGAGCTTTGCGTCCCGGGAGCATCTATAGTGAAGTCCCAAATGACACGTTTCCCTTCAGTGCCCCGACTTTTGCAAATCGGATGCTGACGTCGAAGGTCACGTATCCGACAGCTGGTTTTAGAGTCGAAGGTTGGTGTCACTACATCCCAAAGTGGGACGAGTTGACCTCCTGGGTGCTTTCCAGGTTCAAAGTTGAGCTTAAAGAGATAGGGCTGACTGCCGCCATTCGGGCCACGCAGGCAGGCGTGGACCTCAATAAGCCGATGTTCCTTGCGCTGTTGGAGCTTTTCAACGCCCAGACTGGCAGCTTCTTTACTCCAGTGGGGGAGTTGGGATTGGCCCTTCATGAGATGTACGAAGTGTCCAAGCTTCCTTGGGGCTCGGAACCGTACGAGGAATATTTCCCATCGAATGAAGAGATCCAGGTCTTGGAAGATAAGGACCCGGAGATGATGGCCGTTTTCAAGGAGGTGACGAGCCATCATTATCTGATGCACCGGAGGGACAAGGGTAAGACCCAACCTCACGTGACTGCTTGGAGGGACTATGTTTTCAGACAGGATTTGGCGGATCCTTCGAGGATCCGGTTTACGACTCCGCAGGGCTTGACACCCGCGGAAGTGAGTTCTGAAATAACCCGGCTGGACGAGAGGACCCCACATTCAAATGAGAGCGGCAAGAACACGTACAGCTGTTTCTGGCACTGCGGGCACCGGATGTCATCTAAGGCAGTGTTGACGGCCTACTTGATGATATGGCTCCGGGATTGCATATTTGCAGGGGGATCCGGTGCTGTTGAGAGGGTACATCGGAATCTCATTTTGCCTGCAGTGAAGTTGGCCTTTGGACGACCTCTGGCTCTCCTCCCCGCGATGGTGTGCAACCTGCTGCGCGGTTTGAGGTCTTTTGCTGATGATGTGATCCACGAGAAAGGTAATAATGACAACTTTCCCCGGGCCGAGCTGCCTTTCCATTATCTTATGGGTTGGCTGATCTTACATCATCCGAATGTGATGAGTCCTGGTCCTGAGGAGGACCATGTTGAAGGAGATGCCTTCATTCGCCGCTTCTACAAGAGAAAGTGGTCTTACACTGGCGTCCCCGTTTGTAGGAGGGTTTTGTCCTTCCTTCAGGGGTGGGAAATCGTGAAGGTTGGCCCGATCTTCAAGAATTTCGAGGCCGACCAGGATTTGGTTGATTCTGGCGAGGATGCGGTTACTTTGCCGAAATGGAGTTTTCGTTGGTTGCAGAGTATCCGGCCTTCGCATCTGGTCTACCGTAATCAGAACAGGTGTTATCTGGAACCGTACTTGCCAAGCCGATTTGCTCGTCAATTTGGCTACACTCAGCTAATGCTGCGGAATCCCAGTAGCAGTCTAGGCTTCATCGGGAGTTTGCTGGATGGAGCCCGGGGCTGGCAGTATTATAACGCTGGATGCACTAACGTTAAGTTTACCACACCAGTTCGCAATCCTCGGCCGCCGATCTTATATCCGACCGCCAAGCTGTATTGTACTATGAATACTATGTCTCCTGGTTATGACAGGGAGACTAGTTTCATCATTGGAACCCAGTTGGAGGCAACAACGAATATGTTGGTGGCAGCTCGGTCATATCGTCCGCCAGAATTAGCGGGGTATCGGGCTGCTGCTGTGGCACCAGTGAGAGACCCGTCTGTCAGGAAAAGACGGGCTGACACAGAAGCTGGTTCTTCTGTACCAAAAAGGTCGAGAAGGACGTCGACCCCGAAGATTACGGAAACGCCACTTGTAACGCCAACGGGCTTAGCTCCCGCTGAGGTAAGGAGTGCTTCATAATTCCAGTTTTTTTTTATGTCATTGTGGCGACTTATGCTCTTCTTCTTGTAGGGATTGAAGAAGAAGTCTCGTGCTTCGAAATCGGGCACCAGTAAGCCGAAGGAGGTGGCAGGCTCTTCTGAGGAGCGCATTCCACCAACGATGATGTCTCCTGTGGAGGAGGGTCCCGAAGATGTTCCCGCGGAGGTTTTAGTATCTCCTGACTTTGAAGTCGCAACAACTTCTGGGATAGTACCATCTGCCGTAGAGGCCTTGGACGCTGAGGGTCCTACAGACTCGAGGCATCCTGATGATGAAGTGGATTGGAGTTCGTCGCCTTCTGGTGACGTCCCTCCAGCGTTGCAAGGGTCCGTTGCGGGGGGCAGCAGAAGCGGTGAGGATAGAGGAGAGGGTTGATTCCCCTCCTTGTCATGATGAGGGGATGTCGGCTGAATCATTGCCGAATCCTTCCTTGGCTTCAACCATGGACATAGAGATGGCTACCGATCAGGCGGGTAGCGACAGATTCTATCCCTGTAGAGGGACTTGAGAAGAATGAGACCCTTCTGCCGGTCTTGTCTCCTGGGGCTGGCCAGGAGATAAATGTTGATCTTCCCGTTTTGTCGGGGGAGGTAGCTGATGCTGATAGAACGTCGGGGGTAGAAGAGGTGGCCGTTGACGTCGGTGATGTCTCCGGGCTTGAGAAGGGTAAGGGTGTAGAACCCTCTGTTGCTTCTTCTACTTGGGGTACTATCACGATGCATGCGCCGGCTCCTTCTGTTCCTTCGACTCCTCGGGCTAGCAGTCTGGGCCCTGTTGATGAAGAGCCTATTGCTGCCGAGGTTCGAACTTCTCAGATTGAGGTTGGCGGATCTTCCTCCGGTCTGCAAACTGTAGTAGCTCCCTCAACTCTTGCTATGACGCCGCAGGTGCTGGCGGAAGCCGACGGGTATGTGAAGTTCCTCGTCGAGGGAGTGTACAAAATGCTGGAGAAAGGTGTATCTGCAGTGGTAGATGCCAAGGGAAGCTTTGCGGCGGCAAAAGCTTTGGCAATGCCTTGTATCGAGCTGATCCGCACTCACCAGGGCCATGACCATATGGCTGAAATTCTGGAGGTTTCGGTGATGGAGCTGGACGAGCGGCTCGCGGAACTGCAGCGCATCCAACGAAATGACCTCTCAGTCTTGATAGATGCAGAGATAGGGAAGTCGATGGCCGAGATCGAGGCTTCCCATCGAGCCGATGTGAGCAGTTGGGAGCGTGAAGTGGCTGGGACTGAGGCTGCGGTGGAGCAGCTGTCTCAATCTATGAAGAAGACGACGGAGAAGCGGGCTGCGGTGGATGCTAACATCGCAGAAGTTGATGCTCAGATGCGCCGTCTTGAAGACCAGCGGGCCCAACTTCAACTAGAGGCTGAGCGTGTCCTGGCTGAACACGTGGCATTCAAGCAGGAGGAAACGACTCTTACTCAGCGGACCCTTGCTTTGGCTCAACAGCGACGACAGCTTGATGAGAAGTATGAGAGTGAAACTTCCGCTGAGGCTGTCGGGTTAATGCGTCAAGAAGCCGAGCTGCGAGTCCAGGCGACTGTGGAAACTCGCACTGCCGACCTGAGACGTCGAGTCAGAGAACTCTCATCCCACCCTGGGGAGGATCGGGGATTGTAGCTTCTCTTCTTTTTATGTGTTTTTTCAATTCTTGCTGGGGAAATAGCGTATTTCTGTACTCTTTTTTTTTTGAAAAATAAAGAAATACACTATCTCTTTGTGATGTGTTCATTTTTAATCTCATGAACTTGATGATTTATGTGGACCTATTATCTTTTGCGCACCTTGGTTTTTAGGTACAGATAATAAGTATAAAGGAACCAACATGTTTGCTCAGAGGTAATGTGGACATGGCAATCATTAGGTTCAAATGATAGAATCTTCCTACTCAGAGGTGTTTATGGACGTGGTAGGAATGATCCTGGGGGATACGCTGAACAACTCAGAGGTAATGTGGACGTGGAAGTTCTGTGATCAATGTACGACAACATAGGAGTTGTTTGTACGGGATGTTTACTCAGAGGTAATGTGGACGTGGTAAACATGAAGGATAGTGTAAGCTCACGAAGTGTAAGGTTCCGCTTTGTAGGATGTAGAGAGACAACTCAGAGGTAATGTGGACGTGGTTATCTTTCTACGGAAGGATGCCACGGAACAGCTGGGTTCCGGAAGCGATTGATTTTGTGAAAAGAGGTTGTTTGGGGAAATACATGTCTTGGAGGATGTCAAGAGTAGTACTTCTTTAGGAACTTGCCGTTGATGGGCATCATGAACAAGTCCCCATTGGGTTTGGCGAGCCGGTAAGCACCGTTTGAGTATACCGTCTCAATGATGAAGGGTCCTTCCCATTTGGGCTCGAACTTCCCTGGTGTCTTGTGAGTTAACACCATTGGCCTTCTGACTGCTAAAACCAGGTCGCCAACTTGGAAAGTTCTTTGCTTGACCTTCTTGTTGAAAGCCTGTGATATACGGGCTTGGTAAAGTTCGATGCGTTGTTGAGCTAGGAGACGCTTTTCGTCAAGTGCCTCCAGTTCCCGCAGACGACGACGTTGATTGTCTTCTTCTGTGAGATCGTTTGTGATTGCCACGCGGAGCGAAGGTATCTGTATCTCGAGAGGCAGTACTGCTTCGCTCCCGTAGACCAGGGAGAATGGAGTGTTGCCTGTTGGGGTCCGTACCGTTGTGCGGTAGGCCCAAAGGCATTCGCAAAGCTTTTCGTCCCAGTCGCATTTGTTGGATGACACGACCTTTTTGAGTAGCCTGATGATAGTTTTGTTGAACGCCTCGGCCAATCCGTTTGCTGCCGGATTGTAGGCGGTTGAGGCCACGTTTTGAATGCGATTCTTGTCACAGAACCTGCTGAAAATGTGGCTGATAAACTGAGGACCATTGTCATGGATGATCCGCCGGGGTACCCCGAAACGGTAAATGACATGGTGTTTGATAAAGCTGACCACCCTGGAGCTTTTTACTTCCGCTAGTGGGACTGCTTCCGCCCATTTGGAGAAGTAATCGGTGATGGCCAGGATGAAGCGGTGTCCTCTCGATGAAGGAGGGGTGATTGGCCCTACAATGTCCATGCCCCAGGCTTCGAATGGCCAGGAGGCGACTGTAGGATGTAGAGGTTCAGATGGTGTATGTATGAAGTCTGCATGAAGTTGGCATGCATGGCACTTCTTAGCATATTCCACTGCATCGGCAACCATGGTTGGCCAGTAGTAGCCCATACGTCGCAGTCGATCTTGCAACTTAGGCCCTGGTTGGTGAGCTCCGCAAGTTCCGTCATGAGCTTCTCGAAGAGCTTTGGCTGCTTCTTCGTTAGACAGGCATCGAAGGAGAAGCCCGTCGAAGGAGCGTCGGTACAGCGTTTTAGTGGCTGTATCGTAGTAGAATCGAAGAGAGCGTCTCCTGACTGAGACGGCTTCCTTCGGGTCTTTTGGAAGGATTCCATAGACGGCGAAGTCGATGAATGGGAATCTCCAGTCTCGGACATTAACATCGGTGTTCGTCGGCATGGCGTGAGCCATTTGCAAACATAGGTTATTTCTGGGACAAATCAGGTCTCGGCCAGTCACCGTAACATAATGTTGAGTCCCAAGGGGCGCGGCCAATGAGGCTGCGAGGCCAGCCAGAGCGTCAGCCTCCAAGTTTTGTAGGCGGGGTACATGTTCGATGAAGAACCCAGTGAAGGTTGAAATGATGTTCAATGCAACTTCATGGTAAGGGATCAAATCTTCATGGCGAACCTCGTATTGCCTCCGAATCTGGTTTACGACGAGTTTCGAGTCGCCGTAGGCTTCCAGATGATCCACCCCCAGCTGTTGTGCTAGCTGGAGTCCCATGACGAGTGCATTATACTCAGCAACATTGTTGGAGCACGGCTTCGAAAGGGAGTATGCGCGCTGGATGAACCAGCTGATCGGGGGAGACCAAGACTACCCCCACTCCCGCGATGATTTGGCCGTTGGGGCCCGTTCTTGAAGCGCCATCGAAGAACATCCGCCAGACGGGGCTTCCTTCAGTGACGTTTGATTCTTGGACTTCATCCGGGATGTCTTCATAGAGTTTGAAGATTCTGGGATGGGGTGTGTAGCTAAAAAGTCAGCCAGAGCCTGACCCTTGACCGCCTTCTGCGGGACAAACACCATGTTGTATGGCGTTAGTAGGATCGCCCATGTAGCCAGCCGGGAGTTTAATGACCCTGGCTTCGTCATGAGAACTCTGAGCGGATTGACTCGGAAGATGAGTGAATTGTCTGGCCCGAGACGTAATGAC
>JANAVB010042819.1:4844376-4891876 GCA_029216955.1 Iris pallida
TGAAGGGTCCTTCCCATTTGGGCTCGAACTCCCTGGTGTCTTGTGAGTTAACACCATTGGCTTCTGACTGCTAAAACCAGGTCGCCAACTTGGAAAGTTCTTGTTGACCTTCTTGTTGAAAGCCTGATATATGGCTTGGTAAAGTTCGATGCGTTGTTGAGCTAGGAGACGCTTTCGTCAAGTGCCTCCAGTTCCCGCAGACGACGACGTTGATTGTCTTCTTTGTGAGATCGTTTGGCCACGCGGGAGAAGGTATCTGTATCTCGAGAGGCAGTACTGTCGCTCCCGTAGACCAGGGAGAATGGAGTGTTGCCTGTTGGGTCCGTACCGTTGTGCGTATAGGCCCAAAGGCATTCGCAAAGCTTTTCGTCCCAGTCGCATTTGTTGGATGACACGACCTTTTTGAGTAGCTGATGATAGTTTTGTTGAACGCCTCGGCCATCCGTTTGCTGCCGGATTGTAGCGGTTGAGGCCACGTTTGAATGCGATTCTTGTCACAGAACCTGCTGAAAATGTGGCTGATAAACTGAGGACCATTGTCATGGATGATCCGCCGGGGTACCCCGAAACGGTAAATGACATGGTGTTTGATAAAGCTGACCACCCTGGAGCTTTTTACTTCCGCTAGTGGGACTGCTTCCGCCCATTTGGAGAAGTAATCGGTGATGGCCAGGATGAAGCGGTGTCCTCTCGATGAAGGAGGGGTGATTGGCCCTACAATGTCCATGCCCCAGGCTTCGAATGGCCAGGAGGCGACTGTAGGATGTAGAGGTTCAGATGGTGTATGTATGAAGTCTGCATGAAGTTGGCATGCATGGCACTTCTTAGCATATTCCACTGCATCGGCAACCATGGTTGGCCAGTAGTAGCCCATACGTCGCAGTCGATCTTGCAACTTAGGCCCTGGTTGGTGAGCTCCGCAAGTTCCGTCATGAGCTTCTCGAAGAGCTTTGGCTGCTTCTTCGTTAGACAGGCATCGAAGGAGAAGCCCGTCGAAGGAGCGTCGGTACAGCGTTTTAGTGGCTGTATCGTAGTAGAATCGAAGAGAGCGTCTCCTGACTGAGACGGCTTCCTTCGGGTCTTTTGGAAGGATTCCATAGACGGCGAAGTCGATGAATGGGAATCTCCAGTCTCGGACATTAACATCGGTGTTCGTCGGCATGGCGTGAGCCATTTGCAAACATAGGTTATTTCTGGGACAAATCAGGTCTCGGCCAGTCACCGTAACATAATGTTGAGTCCCAAGGGGCGCGGCCAATGAGGCTGCGAGGCCAGCCAGAGCGTCAGCCTCCAAGTTTTGTAGGCGGGGTACATGTTCGATGAAGAACCCAGTGAAGGTTGAAATGATGTTCAATGCAACTTCATGGTAAGGGATCAAATCTTCATGGCGAACCTCGTATTGCCTCCGAATCTGGTTTACGACGAGTTTCGAGTCGCCGTAGGCTTCCAGATGATCCACCCCCAGCTGTTGTGCTAGCTGGAGTCCCATGACGAGTGCATTATACTCAGCAACATTGTTGGAGCACGGCTTCGAAAGGGAGTATGCGCGCTGGATGACCAGCTGATCGGGGGAGACCAAGACTACCCCCACTCCCGCGATGATTTGGCCGTTGGGGCCCGTTCTTGAAGCGCCATCGAAGAACATCCGCCAGACGGGGCTTCCTTCAGTGACGTTTGATTCTTGGACTTCATCCGGGATGTCTTCATAGAGTTTTGAAGATTCTGGGATGGGGTGTGTAGCTAAAAAGTCAGCCAGAGCCTGACCCTTGACCGCCTTCTGCGGGACAAACACCATGTTGTATGGCGTTAGTAGGATCGCCCATGTAGCCAGCCGGGAGTTTAATGACCCTGGCTTCGTCATGAGAACTCTGAGCGGATTGACTCGGAAGATGATGTGAATTGTCTGGCCCGAGACGTAATGACGAGTCTTCTGAATGGCAAACACCAAAGCCAAGCACTCCTTTTCAACGGGGTTGTACCGGTGTTCGGCCCCGATGAGTGTTCGACTGAGGTAGTAGATTGCTTGCTCGTAGCCTGCATCGCTGTTTTGAGCCAGCAAAGCGCCGAGGGAATGATCCATGGCACGGACGTAGAGGAGGAATGGTTTGCCGACGACAGGTGCCACTAGGACTGGCGGGCTTGTTAAGTAAGCCTTGATGTCGTCGAAAGCCTTTTGGCACTCCTCTATCCAGACATAAGAGACTCCCTTCTTCATGAGCTGAGTAAAGGGTTGACATTTACCGGAGAGGTTTGCTATGAACCTCCGGATGTATGCCAAACGTCCCTGTAAGCCCCGAAGTTCTCGAAGGTTCTTCGGAGGGTCCATGTTAAGGATGGCTTTAGTCTTCTCGGGATCGACATGAATGCCTTTTGTCGTGATGACAAAGCCCAAGAATTTGCCGCTAGAAACCCCCAGGAAGGATTTAGCGGGGTTCATTTTGAGTTGATGTGCCCGCATGAGATCGAAGACCGTCTTCAGGCCTTGTAGGTGATCTCTTTTGAGGCGGCTCTTGACTGCGATGTCGTCAACATAGCACTCGACTGTCTTGCGAAGATGTTGACGGAAGATGGTGCTCATAGCTCGCTGGTACGTTGCACCGGCGTTCTTCAAGCCGAAGGGCATTACTGTGTAGCAGAAAATACCTTTCGGAGTCCTGAATGACGTGTGTTTTGCGTCATCGGGGAACATCTTGATTTGATTGTAGCCTGAATACCCGTCCATGAAGGACATGCGTTCAAAGCCACATGTGTTGTCGATCATTACATCGGTGATTGGGAGCGGGAATTCATCCTTTGGGCAAGCAGAGTTGAGATCCCTGAAGTCGATACAGACTCGTATCTTCCCGTTCTTCTTGGTGACAGGGACGACGTTGGCTACCCAGTCCGGGTGTTGTTCCTCACGAATGAAGCCATTGGTCAAGAGTTTGTCCACCTCCTGATCGATGGCGTTCATGATGTCCGGGCGGAAGCGTCGCTGTTGTTGTTTGATAGGTTTGGCATCTGGTAAGATGTTCAACCTATGCATCGCGATCTGTGGATCGAGACCCGGCATATCTTCGTAGCTCCAGGCGAAGACGTCGATATACTCCTTAGCCAGTTGGACTAAAGATTCTCGGTCTTCTCCTTCCAAGCTTTTGCTGATAAAGATGGGTTTAGAAGAAGACCCATCCCCGAGGTCGATCTGCTCGACTTCGTCTTCGGTGGGAGGTTCTCGTAACTCAAAACGAGACTCCCATTGTTCTCCTAGACGTTGAGCCCAGGGTTCTTCTTCGAAGGGTTCCGGCGGTTGGTCCTCGCCTTCATCCTTCTGTGGTTGCGCCGATGTCATGTTAGCTGACAGCACTTTCCTGAAGACTGATCCGATACTGGTATCGGAATCCCACGTCGATGCTTCTGACGAGTGGGAATGTTCTATGTCTTCTGCGTCTGAACTCTCTGGAGTTGATGGCGGCGTGACATAGCCTAACCCCCGTCGAGTCCGATTATAGTAATCCTGTGGCTTTCCATTGGGCATCGAAAGCCGGACAGGGAGATGCCGACCCTTGCCGTAGTTTAGGCCTTTATTGCTTTTCAGGTCGTAGCCCATCTTTTGGATGATGTGCTTAGCCGCATCTGTGTACCGATAGACTTGTACTCTGCCGGTATCAGGTTCGGGCTCGATTGACGGGAGGTTCCGACGACGCTCGATTTTGCCCGAGATGATGGTGCCTTCGTCTCGGCTTCGTGGAGGGACTATGAAGACTCCTTGAGACGGGACTATTTGATTATGGTAGACGGTCGTTATTTGTGTTTGCAACGACCGTAGAGCGTTGTCTAATGTATACATGGCATTCCAGTGTGGAAGACAAGAATAATTGAAAGACACTCTATTATTGATAAAGTACGAGATTTTATCCCATGGGATTACATTGTCGAAGGAGGGTGCGTCTACATCAGCAGAGATATATTCGCCAAGCTCCTCGTCTGTAAGCACTGGGGCCGGATCAGGAGAGTCCTCCACCGCTCTGGCTTTGGGGTCTGAGAGGGTTATGTGAGCCCTCTCCGGCATCTTGGATGACTGCGGCGGCTTGCCTTTAAGACGCACCTTGAGGGGTGCCTCGGTTGCGCCTTCGATGAGTGGCGCCTTCCCTTGTAATTTTACCACCAGGGGAGCCGCTGTTTGTGGTGGCTTCCCCTTGAGGCGTATCTTCAGGGGAGCTTCGTGAGCTGGCGCTTTTCCTGATAGCTTGATGCTCATTGGAGGCGCCTTCTGGGGTGGTCTCCCTTTCAGACGGATTTTCAAAGGGGCATCAGGAGTCACTTCGGGCTCTAAGTCCGGCTCTGTTGCCGTCTCTGCTTCATCATCGGCATCGTTGGCTTCCTCCTCGTCAAGTGGCTTGTACAAGTAGGAATCGGTGAAGTAGGCCTCAATCCCTTTGAAGGGATCGATATCTGCAAACTCCGTCCGGATGACGCCGTTGGTGGATACATATTTCATGCATTGGTGGAGCGTGGAGGGCACCACCATGTACTCATGTAACCATGGTCGTCCGAGTAAGATGTTGTAGTTGACCTCGGCATCCACCACATAACAAGTTACCTCAGTTTTGAGGCTGCCAATGTGACACTTCAGCCGGATCTTGCCCAGTGGCTCGCTCTTGCTGGCGTTGAAGCCGCTGATGGTCGTATTGGAGGGCGCCAGCCGGTACATTGGGATTCCCAGCTTTGATAGCAGCGCCTTTGGAATGATGCTTAGGGAAGACCCCGGATCGATCTGAATCCTGCTCACCTTTACCGAACCGATGTACCCTGTGTAATACAACGGTCGGTTATGTCGGTGATGCTTGAGCAGCATGTCTTGTTGGGTGAAGGTTATGTTTGGGATAACTTCATCCGCACAATGACAGTGTGCACAAGTAGTTGGGAGGTCTTCAGGCTGCTTGACCTGACTGAGAAAGGATTCGGCATCCTTCAGAGCTTCGCAGAGAGCTTCTCGGGAGTCCTTGGAGAGACGCAGGAGCTCGAACAAAGACAGGCGTGCAGGAGTAATGGCCAGTTGTGCCAGAATGTCAAAATTGTGGGGCTTGGCTAGCCCCGAAGCATTTTCTTTCCGCAGAGGTCTGTCGAAACGGGCCCCCACTTGCTTTTGTTTATTGGCTGCTGAGGGCTTGTATGGACCCTCCTCAGGGATGGTGCCAGGAGGTACCACTTCGGCGGCAGCTTCACCGGGCTGGGAGTTCTGTTGTGCACGTGTCTGCACAGGAAGCGCCTCTTCCGTTGAAGAAGAGACCGTGCGGCAAGACTTGATCTTCCTGCCTTTTGCTTTGGAGGTAGGGCGTACCTCCGGTTGAGTTACCTCGGAGACGAGGTCGGGGTGAACCCAGAGGACCTCTCCTCGAGATGTGGTGAGTGGGACAAGTCCACTCACATTGTCACGGGTGGGTGGCAAATTCACCACGTCCATTGTCGCCTTAGGGATGGGGACGACGCCATCTTGTGTGGTAGTCGGCGGCAAGGTGCCAAACTGAAGTGACACCATATTAGCTGACACCGTCTTCTCTTCGTAGTCGACGGAGATTACATCCGCATTGATCATGTGCTGGATGTAATTTTTGAGGACGTAGCAGTCCTTAGTCGGGTGTCCGACAAACCGATGGTAGTGACAGTACCTCGGGTTGTCCACCTTCCCGACTTCATCGGGCCGCTTCGGGTCCGGAAGCTTGATCTTGTCACCCTGCTTCAGTATCTCAAAGAGTTGCAGGGTGTCGTCATCATTGAATGAATAAACCTCCTTGGGTCTCGGTGCCAGTGGAGGCTTTTGAGTAGGCGCAGATGCGCCCTTCGAGGCATTAACAGTCAATGCCTGTTTCCCCTTTTTTTCTCGTCCGGAGTTGTTGGTTGCGGACTTTTTCCCCTTATCGTCAAAGGCGGGGAAGCTAACACCCAGAAGACGTGCATTGGCCGTCTTCTTCTCTGCAGCTTCAGCTTCAATGATTAGGGAGCTCCAGTCGGAAGGGGGAGTAGAGTTAAGCTAGAGCTTTACTGCAGGCAGCATGTTCATACTGCAAGCGGAGAGAAGCGCATGTTCTGGCATGCCTGGAGGTAGCCTGAAGTAGGCCTGACGGAAGCGTTCGATGAATGCCCGAACCGTTTCCTTGTCCTTCTGGCGTATCTCAATGAGAGACGCCATCGTCATGTCCTTCCCACCGTCGTAGAAGCGGTCGAGGAAGAGGCGTGTCAGGTCGTCGAAGGACGATATGGAATTATCGGGGAGGCTACAGTACCAGTCATACGCCACCCCTTTCAGGGCCCCAACAAAGATTCTGGTGAGGAGCGCGTCCTCCTTCGGAAGATGCCCTGTCTGCGACTGGAAGTACGTCAGGTACCGTCGTGGAGAGTCCTTTCCGTCATACGGCATGAGTGTTTGTGGTTTATACTTTGGGGGATAAACCACCTTGTTCCACTCAAGGGAATAAGGCTGGGGAATGCCCATCTTCTGGCGCTCCTCCTGCCTGTTCTTGGACTCGAAGCGCTCTCGCAGATCTTTGATCATTTCGACCACGTCCTCCGTGGAGCTAGGAGTCGGGGAAGGAGGTACTACCTGGAGTGGAGCGTTTGAGGGCTCCGATGTCCGGGGTGCTTCTGTGTCTGAGGGTGTCCGCTGGAGGGGCACACTCGACTCTCCATTGGCTCCTGGGTCGGGACCATTTGAAGGTGTCCTGATCAAGGCCGACCGCATCTCAAACACTGCTTGAGTCAGTGCTTGCATTGAGGCAGAGAGGGTTTTGAGTCCTCCCTCTAGCGAGTCTATGCGCTGGACAATGTCTTGTGGCGGCGCATCAGTCTCAAGATCACCCCCGGTCATGTATACTGTCATGACACGGCCGGAAGTGGATGGATTAGTTGAGGCTTCGCTCTCAGCCTCGCTCTCATGTGGGGGAGTGACTTCTCCTGGTGTTTGGCCACCCCCAGCCATATTCTGGAGTTCGTCTTCGACAGGCGCATCTGCAAGGGCCTGACTGCCCTCAGCTCTGTCTTGAAGGGCCTCTTCGTTTTCAGCACTACCTCCGGCGGTGTCCTGGAGGACATCGTCGTTTTGAGGGGCTTCAGGGAGGCCATCTTCGCCTTGATGAAGATCCGCCGCAGCTGTGCTTTGGACATCTTCGTCTTCGGAAGGAGGCTCGACAAGGGTCTGGCTACCCCCAGCTTCCTCCAAGGACTTCTTCCTCGACCGAGTGCCTTCGAACACTCCAGAGGTCATGACAGCTGCCTTGGTTTTCCTCGGCTGGCTTTTGGATGAAGACGAGGAATTGGCAGTCTTCTTCCGGACAGATAAGGAATTGGAGATCACGTTGCATGACGCAATCTTTAGTTCCTCTTCTGCTGACACCTTCGTCCCAAGGCGATGTCGGAGGGGTGTCGATGATTGTAGCCGTTGGAAGACCGACTGCTTTGGCGGTACTGCCGTCTTGCAACAGCAGTTGATGGTGACCACTGCACAAGTGTGCCCCGTGAGAGGCGCATCGTACTTGTTGGTCAACTCTCCTGACCGGTGCTTGTGAGTGATCACGTTGCGCAAGTCGTTGGAGGAGAGTGCTACCCTCACACCCCTCTCAGGCGCATGGCAGGGCCAAGCGCCGGGGTGGTCGGGCGAGTGCTGCGCCCCCTGATCTAATACCAAGCAGGCATCACGATCAGTAGTGGGGGAACCACAGCATTTGAAGTGACTTGAACGGACCTCGAACGCACAACCAGAGGAGGCGCGGGAGTTCAAGACCACAGAGTTTGCCTCTCTCGGCTTGGTTGTGCACGCAGTGAATGCGCCCAAGCGAGATGAGGACTTTGAAGGTCGACTCGTTGTCAGTGCAGGAGCACCTGAGTCAACCTTGTACAGCTTGCCATCGGCAGCGCGCGTGATTGTAAGCGCGTGCCTCTGGCCGGCTGCTGGCATAGCACGTTTGTGGCGCATGGCCCGTGCCGCCTTAGATTTCTTCGTACCAGCCCGCTGGGGCGCATAGTACTCAGCATCCAAATTCTCCTCGCCGTTACAGCGAGTGAGTCTGTCAAAGATAGAGGCTCTTTGTGGCGCATCAGAAATGATGCGCGGGGCATTGGCTGCGTCCCTGCTCCGTCGATGTATCTTCCTCGCCTGAGAGGAAGATGGCTGGGGAACGTGGTCAGCCGCATGCTTCCCCGAGAGATGCGCTGCATCAGCGGGCGCACCTTGACTGCTGAGGACGTCAGCAGGAAGGGAAGGCTGGACGGGCGCATCCCCTTCAACGGTGGTGCCCGAGGCGTCGACTTTGCGCACCCAGACTGCGCAGGTCTTCTTCGGCTTCGACAGCCGCTTCGAAGGACTCGCACTTCCTTCAGAAATGAACTCCTCGTACGCCTGTTGATTGAGGCGCACTACCAGCGTCTTGTGGGAGGAGCCCACCTTCACGTCGTCGACCTGTGACACGACTTTCTCGGTAGAGAAGAAAGAGGTCCCCAGCAGAGTCGCCAGCTTGTTTGCCATTAAAATTGTTTTGATTGAAATCTTAATACAAACAGAACAGTGATACAATATAGGACTTAGATGTAGTCCTAGGAGTACACTTTTGTTTAAGCTGGGTCCTTAGTGCCAATGGAGCGAGTGGTAATGCGTTGACTCCGTTGACCGGCTGACGGCGGTTATCGGTTCTCTGAAGGTGTTGATTGCTCTGGGTGCTGGAGCTTGCTGAGAGGAGGAAGACGTTGAGTGTCTAGAACTGCCTCTCCGGTAATTCTCTGTTGTGGATTCTCTGTGAGTCTTATGTTCTGAGTCTCTGTGTATGTGTGAAGGGGATGATCCTTCTATTTATAGTTTTGCAGGCTGGCTGCTCATACGCGCATGTAGGATGCGCCGGTGTGGGGACGCCACGTGGAGGTTGCTGATGGAGGCGCATGGATGCTGCGCCCTGATCGAGGGGGAGAACTCTTCATACTGCTGTTGTGAGCCGGCACGTAGCAGAAGAGAAGATCTTTCCGTTGCTGAAATCTTGGACGAGTTGAGTCAAAAGACACGTGTCGTCGACTCATGGTTCAAAGATCTCGGATTTGGTGGAGAGGAGTGATCTGGTGGGCTGCGCCTTGGATTGGGCGCAGGAGGAGGCTGCGGCTCATAACCTTTAGGAGTTACAAACCATTTGGGGCGCATGGCTTTTAAGGCGCATGCAGGCGACTTTTCTTCTGTCTTTTGGGATCAGAGATCAGTCTGGGGCGCATGGCTTTTGAGGCGCATGCAAAACTTCAACCGGAGACTCTTCTTCTGTCTTTAGGGATCAGTGAAGGGTCTGAGGCACATGGCTTTTGAGGCGCATGCTGGTTTGGACGCATGGCCGTAGAGGCGCATGCGGGTGTGGACGCATGGCCGTAGAGGCGCATGCGGGTGGCCACGTGGCAGTAGCCGTCGGAATAGAGTCATGATGATGCTGACGTTGCCGACGCTTCGTTTTCTGAATAAAGCTGTCAACTGTTCAGACTTTGGGAGGCGTGCTGCCAACTCTGTCAGTTCAGCATTTAATGTTGGTGACGTTCGATGGACAGCTGAGTGGGCACATCGGTTGGCGTTCCACTCGGTATGGAGATGTGTGGGGGCGCACCCTCTATAATGCGCCGAGTACTGTAGGGCGCGTCTGTGTGATGTGCCTGATGCCGAAGGGCGCGTCCGTGTGATGCGCTGTCTGGCTGGCGCATCGGACATGTCTTTTAATGATGCGGCTGTCTCGCTCTTCGAGTGCTATAAATAGCCGTTTGGCTGAATTCAAGGCGTCCGGTTCATCCATTTAATGTAAATTCATTGCACGGAATTCGGAGGGCCATCCACTTGGCGCGTGGGTTTGATCTGCCCAGCCTATAAATAGTGGCATGGAGAGAAGATTTGCTTCTCATTCCCTCACGTACTTTCAATATGAACTTGAACATACGGGTGCATTCTGCTGACGAAGTGCTCCCGAGGGTGAAGATGAGATGCTGTGTTGTCTTTGATGCACTTGAAGGTGACTGTTACATCCAAAAGACGGAGTCGAGGGCTTCTGAGGCAGGCGGAAGGTGCCTGTTGCATCCAAAGATAGGGATGCTCGAGCCTCGTCTCCGTTATTCTGGAAGAGCCGTAGATCGGAATGGCGGTGCAAGGCTCTCTCTTCCTGCAAAGTGGGGTTTCCCCACTTTGATCGTGTCGAAAGCTGCTCCTTTAGCCGTGGTTTCGATCACGGTCTTCCTTCGGCTTTGGAGGCTCTTTCGAAGCCTCCCCTGGCCACAGCATTTGCGGTGCTCTTCTCTTCCTTGGTTCCAGCCAGAGGGTTAAATGCTTTGTGTCGAAGCATTTATCGGGCGAGCCTGGTTGGAAGAGCGGCACATAACTGGGCTCTGCTCGGCCAGGTGAGCCTGGCTGGAAGAATTTGGCTGAAGGGATGCACATAACTGAGCTGCTGAAGAGATGATGGGATACGCCTGGATGGAGGCGCATGATATCTGCTGCGCCTCACTGGTGGCGCATAGTGATGCTGCGCCTATCTGGAGACGCATGGTGGCCGCTGTGCTTATCTGAAGGCGCATGGTGGCCGCTGGCTGTAGACTTAGGCTCTTTCCTTTGTAGAAATTCTCCTTTGTACAACCTTTTCTAGACATGTAATAGACTTTTATATATAAATAAAAAGTCCTTCTTCAAATGTCTATACTTATTGACTTTGCTGTGAAGTTCTTCGTCTGAGTTCTGGCGCATGTAGTGTCTGGCGCATGGGCTTTCTGATTGTGAAATTCCATGCTTCTACAGTGGCAAGACTTGATCTTCCTGCCTTTGGATTTGGAGGTAGGGCGTACCTCCGGTTGAGTCACCTCAGAGACGAGATCGGGGTGAACCCGTAGGATCTCTCCCCGAGATGTGGTGAGTGGGATGAGTCCACTCACGTTGTCACGGGTAGGTAGCAAGTTAACCACCTCCATTGTCGCCTTAGGGATGGGGATGACGCCATCCTGCGTTACAGTTGGTGGCAGGGTACCGAACTGGAGTGACACCACGTTGGCCGACACCGTCTTCTCCTCGTAGTCGACGGAGATTACATCGGCATTGATCATGCACTGGATGTAATTCTTGAGGACATAGCAGTCCTTGGTTGGGTGTCCGACAAACCGATTGTAGTGACAGTACCTCGGGTTGTCCACTTTCCCAACCTCGTCGGGACGCTTCGGGTCCGGAAGCTTGATTTTGTCACCCTGCTTCAGTATCTCAAAGAGTTGCAGGGTGTCTTCGTCGTTGAACGAATAAACCTCCTTTGGCCTTGGTGCGAGTGGAGGCTTCTGAGTAGGTGCTGACGCACCTTTTGAGGCATTGACAGTCAACACCTATTTCCCTTTCGTCTCTCGTCCGGGGTTGTTGGCTGTAGGCCGTTTCCCCTTGTCCTCAAAGACAGGGAAACTGACTCCCAGAAGACGAGCATTGGCCGCCTTCTTTTCTGCGGCTTCTGCTTCGATGATCAACGAGCTCCAGTCGAGAGGAGGAGTAGAGTTGAGCCAGAGTTTGACTGCAGACAGCATGTTCATGCTGCAGGAGGAGAGGAGCGCATGTTCTGGCATGCCCGGGGGCAGTCTGAAGCAGGCCTATCGGAAGCGTTCGATGAACACTCGAACTGTTTCCTTCTCCTTCTGGCGTATCTCTATAAGGGACGCCATTGTCATGTCCTTCCCGTCGTCGTAGAAACGGTCGAGAAAAAGGCGCGTCAGGTCGTCGAAGGAAGATATGGAATTATCGGGGAGGCTGCAGTACCAGTCGTACGCCACTCCCTTCAATGCTCCGACAAATATGCTAGTAAGTAGCGCGTCCTCCTTCGAAAGATGTCCCGTCTGAGACTGGAAGTACGTCAGGTAGCGACGCGGAGAGTCCTTCCCGTCGTATGGCGTCAGTGTTTGTGGTTTATACTTTGGAGGATAAACCACCTTGTTCCATTCGAGGGGATAAGGTTGGGGGATGCCCATCTTTTGGCGCTCCTCTTGTCTCGTCTTGGACTCAAAGCGCTCGCGCAAGTCCCTGATCATCTCGACCACGTCTTCCGTGGAGCTGGGAGTCGGGGAAGGTGGCACCATCTGAAGTTGAGCATTTGAGGGCTCCGATGTTCGAGGCGCTTCTCGGCGATCCGCCTCCAATGATACCCGTTGAAGGGGTACGCTTGATTCTCCATTGGCCCCTGGGTCGGGACCGGTGGAAGGTGCCCTGGCCAAAGCTGACCGTATCTCAAACACTGCTTGAGTCAGTATTTGCATAGAGGCAGAGAGGGTTTTGAGTCCTCCCTCTAATGTGTCCATGCGGTGGACGAGGTCCGGTGGCGGCGCATCAGACTCGGAATTACCCCCAGCCATGTATACTGTCATGACATGACCGGGAGTGGATGGATCGGTTGAGGCTTCACTCTCGGCCTCACTCTCTTGTAGGGGAGTTGCCTCTCCTGGAGCTTTATCTTGGCCACCCCCGGCTATGTTCGGAAGAACATTCACCACGGGTGCATCTGCAAGGGCTTGATTACCCTCAGCTCCGTCTTGAAGGGCCTCTTCATCTCCGGAACTCGGGTCCGCAGATGCTAGACTACCCCCAGCTATGTTCTGGAGAATATTCTCGTCTTGAGGGGCTTCTGGGAGGCTGTATTCGCTTCGAGGATAAAGATCCGTCTCAGCTGTGCTTTGGACACCCTCGTCTATAGAAGGTGGCTCGACAAGGGTCTGACTACCCCCAGCTTCCTCCAAGATCTTCTTCCTTCCCCGGGTGCCTTCGAACACTCCGGAGGATGAGACAGTTGTCGTGGTTTTCCTCGGCTGGCTTTTGGACGAGGACGAGGAATTGCCAGTCGTCTTTCGGACTGACGAGGAGTTGGAGATCACGTTGCATAAAGCAACCCTTGGCTCCTCTTTTGTTGACACCTTCGTCCCGAGGCGACGTCGAAGGGGTGTCGATGATTGCAGCCGCTGGAACACTGACTGCCTTGGTGGAACTGCCGCCTTGCAACAGCAGTTGATGGTGACCACAGCACAAGTATGCCCCGTGAGAGAAGCATCGTGCTTGTCAGTCATCCCTCCAGATCGGCGCTTGTGAGTGATCACGTTACGCAGATCGTTGGAGGAGAGTACCACCTTCACACCCCCTTCAGGTGCATGGCAAGGCCAAGCGCCGGGGTGGTCAAGTGAGTGCTGCGCCCCCTGATCTAATACCAAACAGGCATCCCGATCAGTAGTGGGGGAACCACAACATTTGAAGTGACTTGAACGGACCTCAGACGCACAACCAGAGGAGGCGCGGGAGTTCAAGACCACTGAATTTGCCTCACTCGACTTGGTTGTGCGTGCAATAGATGCGCCCAAGTGAGACGAGGACTTTGAAGGTCAGCTCGTTTCTGGTGCAGAAGCACCTGAGTCGACCTTGTACAGCTTACCATCAGCAGCGCGCATGATTGTGAGCGCATGCTTCTGGCTTGCTGCTGGCATAACACGTTTGGGGTGCATGGTCCGTGCCGCCTTGGATTTCTTCGTACCAGCCCGCTGGGGCACATAGTACTCAGAATCCAAATTCTCCTCGACATTACAGCGAGTGAGTCTGTCAAAGACAGAGACTTTCTGTGGCGCATCAGAGGTAATACGCGGGGCATTGGCTGCGCCCCTGCTCCGTCGACGCATCTTTCTCGCCTGAGAGGGAGATGGCTGGGGAATGTGGTCAGCCGCACGTTTCCCCGAGAGATGTGCTGCACCGGTGGGCACATCTTGGTTGCTGAGGACGTCAGCAGGAAGGGAAGGCTGGATTGGCGCATCCCCTTCGGTGGTGGTGCCAGAGGCGTCGACCTTGCGCACCCAGACTCGACGGGTCTTCTTCGGCTTCGGCAGCCGCTTCGAAGGACTCGTACTGCCTTTAGAGATGAACTCCTCATACGCCTGTTGATTGAGGCGTACGACCAGCGTCTTGTGGGAGGAGCCCACCTTCACGTCGTCGGATTACGACACGGCTTTCTCCGTGGAGGAGAAAGAGGTCCCCAGCAGAGTCGCCAGCTTGTTTGCCATTAAAATTCTTTTATTACAAATTTCAATACAAACAGAACAGTGTTACAATATAGGACTTAGATATAGTCCTAGGAGTACACTTTTGTTTATCTGGGTCCCTTGTGTCGATGGAGTGAGTGGTAATGCGTTGACTCCGTTGACGATCTGACGACGGTTATCGGTTCTCTGAAGGTTTGGATTGCTCTGGGTGCTGGAGCTTGCTGAGAGGAGGAAGGCGTTGAGTGTCTGTATCTGCCTCTCTGGTGGTATGTTCGTTCATTTTCTGTGTGTTCGTTGTGTGTGTGAGAAGGAAATGATCCCTCTATTTATAGCTTTGCAGGCTGGCTGCTCATGCGCACATGTAGGATGCGCCTGTACGCGAAGACGCCACGTGGTGATTGCTGATGGAGGCGCATGGACGATGCGTCCTGATCGAGGGGTTGAATTCTTCATACTGCTGTTGTGAGCCGGCACGTAGCAGAGAAGAGGATCTTTCTATTGCTGAGATCTTGGGTGAGTTGAGTCAAAGGGCACATGTCGTCGACTCATGGCTCGGAGATCTCGGATTTGATAGGGGAATGATCTGGTAGGATGCGCCTAGGATTGGGCGCATGAGGAGACTTTGGCTCGTAACCTTTAGGAGTCACGAACCATTCGGGGCGCATGGCTTTTGAGGCGCATGCAGAGCTTTAATGGTGACTTTCTTTCTGTCTTTTGGGATCAGAGAGCAGTCTGGGGTGCATGGCTTTTGAGGCGTATGCAGAGCTTCAAATGGAGACTTTCCTTCTATCTTTAGGGATCAGTAAAAAGTCTGAGGCGCATGGCTTTTGAGGCGCATACAGATTTGGGCGCATGGCTGCGGAGGCGCATGCGAATGGTTGGGTGGCCACGTGGCAGTAGCCGTCGGAGGAAAAGTAAAGATGATGTCGACATTGGCGACGCTTCGTCTTCTGAAAAAGCTGTCAACTGTTCAGACTTCGGAAGGCGTGCTGCCAACTCTGTCAGTTCAGCATTTAATGTTTCTGATATTCGATGGACAGCTGAGTGGGCGCATCGGTTGGCGTTCTACTAGGCGTATGGGGACGCATGGGGACGCATCCCTGTGAGGCGCTTGGTGATGCGCTTGATGTTGAAGGGCGCGTCTGTGTGTTGTGCGATCTGGCCGGTACATCCGCTTCGTGACACGTCTTTAATGGTACGACTGTTACGATCTTTGAGTGCTTTAAATAGCTGTTTTGGCTTAGCTGAATTCGAAGCGTCCGGTTCATCCCTTTAATGCAAATTCATTGCACGGAATTCGGAGAGCCATCCACTTGGCGCATGGGTTTGATTTTCCCGACCTATAAATAGTGGCATAGAGAGAGTTTGCTTCTCGTTCTCTCACGTTCTTCCGATATGAACTTGTTTACTCAGATGCATTCTGTTGATGAGATGCTCCCGAGGGTGAAGATGCGACACAATGTCTTCATTGATGCACTTGAAGGTGACTGTTACATCCAAAAGTCAGAGTCGAGGGCTTCTGAGGCAGGCAGAAGGTGCCTGTTGTATCCAAAGATAGGGATGTACGAGCCTCGTCTCCGTCATGTGGGAAGAGCCGCAGATCAGAATTGCGGTGCTACGGCTTTGAGGGCTCTTTCTTCCTTCAAAGTGGGTGTTGCCCACTCTGGTTGCGTTGAAAGCTGCTCCTTTAGTCGCGGTTTCGATTTACGGTCTTCCTTCGCCTTTGGAGGCTCTTTCGAAGCCTCCCCTGGCCACAGGTTGGCTTGCGGTGCTCTTCTCTTCCTTGGCTAGATGGTTGATTGCCACCCTCGTTCTGCTCAATAAATGCTTCATTAGTCGAAGCATTTCGACGGCGGTGAGCCTGGCTGGAAGAGTGGCACATAACTGGGCTGCTGAAGGGATGCACATAACTGAGAATGCACATAACTAAGCTGCTGAAAAGGATGCGCCCTGCTGAGGGCGCATGGTGGGATGCGCCTGACTGAGGGCGCATGGTGATTGCTGCGCCTGCTTAAGGGCGCATGGTGGCTGCTGGCTGTAGACGTAGGATCTTTTCTTTGTAAAAATTCTCCTTTGTACAATTTTTTCTAGACATGTAATAGAATGTTATATGTGAAATAAAAAGTTCTCTTTCAATGTCAATACTTGTTGTTTTGCTGTGAAGTACTTTGTTCGAGCTCTGGTACATATTGTAGTGTCTGGCGCATGAACTTTCTGGTTCTGAATTTCTATGCTTCTACATATACATTTTTATAATTGTCCTAATGAAGAATTTGCATGCTTTATTTGCGATTCCTGAAGCTTGCCACTCTCCCTGATATGTTGAACTGTTGAAATGATATCCATGCACATTCTCTTATTTGCTTCATTAGTTGTAAGAAAATATCTTAGGAGATTGTCGTAGTATTTTGCTATTTTATCTCTAAAATACTAAGTTCACATGAATATATAATTTGTATTTATCTTCTTTAAATATGGTACTTCATGATCCCGGAACATATTTTCTTATTCTTTCGATCTTAATGGATGCCATTGACCTGACCATTATACGTATATTGAGTATTGAGTAAATCATAATTATTCAAATTAAGTCCCTTCAAGAGATTTATCTCTACGTAAGATTCTCTCTCCAGGAGATTAATATTATCTCGGAAGATTATAGTATGTCTCTTCTAAAGATTTATCTATTCTATAGATTATACGAGATCCCTTCTGAATATTATCTATTATGGAGATTATCTCCTCAGGAGATTATATCACTTCAAGAGATTTATCTCTAAGGGATTTATCTCTCCAGAAGAGAGAATCTCAAAAGAGATTATACCCCTTCAAGAGATAAATCATAATTATTGATATTAAATCCCTTCAAGACATTTATCTGTACGGGAGATTATCTCTCTAGGAGATTAATATTATCTCTTCGAAAGATTATCGGAGGTCTCTTCTTATCGATTATAGAGATTATATGAGATCTATTATTAAGTTTATCTATTCTAAAGTTTTATCTATTATGGAGATTATCTCTTAAGGAGATTATATGAGATATTTTCTGGAGATTTATTTCTTTTAGATATTACATACATCTCTTTTGGTGATTTCTCTCTTCCGGAGATATTTCAATTATCTTCAGGATATACTATCATATTTTCTCTCTTTTCAGAAGATTATCTCTTTAAGATATCTTCCCTTCAGGAGGACCGTTTTGAAGAATCCGTTCATAGTTTTTTTTTCATAAATATGGCTATACATTTACAATAATTATTATATCTTTTTCTATACATATATTAATGATTCTACCACATTCTTCCGGATAGTTTTAGTCCATATATGGCTCATCTGCAAATCATCATGATAATTCTAAATCTTTCAAGGATATACTTAAAAATTTAAATCTTTTGGAGATTTCACATCTAGGTTATCATGATCGGAGAATATATATATTTCTTCATATTCTATTCACGATCATTTCGAGAATACTTGAGCTAATATTGTTCAATATATTTGGATCTCTATTTTTATACACACAACCATTTAGAACATACCGACTTTATTCTTTTTGGGCTTAGAACTGGTTTAGTATTACCATTTATTTTCATCATCTTTTTTATTCTTATTTGATAACATCATCTATGACAAACTTCTTTATTCCAAATTCTCTTGACTATGTATAAAACATAGATTTATTTTTTATTCCAAAATTTATTGACTATGTATAAAACATCGATTTCTTGTATCGAGATCTATTTCTCAGTCTATTCTGGAATATGAGGTATATCCTTGACCGGAGCGATATACTTTGAAAATTTTGATCTTTGGTTCATGACATCTTCCGGATCTCTTGACTATGTATAAAACATAGATTTATTTTTTATTATAAATTTCTCTTGACTATGTATAAAATATTGATTTTTTGGGTACCGGTGCCTCTTTCTCAGTCTCTTCTGGAATCTAAGGTATATCCTTGACCGGAGCGATATACTTTGAGAAATTTGATCTTTGGTTCTTGACATCTTCCATATCTCTTGACTATGTATAAAACCTAGAGTTATTTTTTATTTCATTTCTCTTGATTATGTATAAAATATTGAATTCTTGGGTATCGGTACCTCTTTCTCAGTCTTTTCTGTAATCTGAGGTATATCCTTGTTCGGAGCGATATACTTTAAGAAATTTGATCTTTGGTTCATGACATCATCCGGATTGTCATGAACTTTCTCTTCAGGAGCTGTTTCTTACACGTTCTCAATGTAGAACTTATTCATTTGCTGTTTTTATTTGATTCTTTTGGTATTTACTTCTATTAGAAGATAACTTCATAGTTGGTATAACTATTTATACAACCTAATCGAGTAAATATTTAATAATTCATGTGTAATAAAATACAAGAAATAAATCCTCTATAGTCAAGATTAAATAAATAGGACACATGGAATGGTTCGTTATTCTAAAACTATGCTTTATGACGTTCTTCTAGAATGATGTAAAGTTTTAAAGGAATGATAATTGTCACGACCCGTTACCCAAATTGTTGGGCCGAGTCGAGCCATGTCCAGCCTACGCTTGATTAAAGCGTAGTAATCTGTTCTAAGAATAGACAATAAAGGATCTAAGCTGCTAACAGTTCTAAAATCATATTTAAAGGTTCATCACAACACAACATCTATATGCGAAGGTAAACAAGTACAGACTTAATAATACACTTTCAAGTATCTAACTGGAGACAAAGTCCAGTATCCAAATATAAGTACAGACCAAAGTCTAAGTCTCAAAACACATGAAAGATAACTAAGCAAGGTTCCCCGCTGGGGCCTCTTCTGGAGCTAAGGCCAGGTCCTCAAAATCAGTGCCATAGTATGTATCAAATAGCATTTCCTTCTCGAAAAGTGAACCTACAACGTTATCCTGTCAGGACGGGAGCAAGTACAACCTCTACAACTAAAGTACTGAATATAAAATAAAAGAGATATACAACAAAAAACATGGTGTGATAAGTCTATAAAACAGGAAATACTGGAAACATGGCCTCATGGTACAACTGGGATCACGGTATCATAGTAACATAGGGAACATGGTATATCTGGAATCATGGTATGACTGGAATCACGGTAAATACATTTGTCCAGGTGACACATGTATATTTAATATTTAAAACTAGAGCAGGTACGTGATCGTCAATAGGTGTACAATGTGCAGGAGGCACATGTAAATAAAATATACTTCCATACAAGTAAGCAAGCGATAGATGTACATACGTACAGATACAGCTGGTGCGCCTACGACAAGGTATACATATAAAATGTCAACCTTGCTCGGTACGTACATACGGGAGAAGGGGGCATGATCACGTACTCAACTATCAGTTTCCCCATAACCCATATTCTAACATGTGAGAGATACGAGAACAGTAAAAACATGTGAGAGATACGAGAACGATATAGAACATGTGAGAGATACTGGGAGCAGTATAAGCATGGCAGGTACTGAGAGCAGTATAAAACGTGGTGGATACTGAGAGCAGTATAAGCATGGTAAAACATATACTGAGAACCAGTAAGAAGCATGTGAAGATATAAGAACTATCCTAAGCATGGCAGGTACTGAAAGTAATACAATATGTGAAGATTTAACTTGCTACCTCAAGGATCAGTATTTTAACAGGGTTAATACCTGTTCTAGCATTAAAAGACAGTAAATGAGTTTGTAGATTTACTTGCCTCGAGCAAAGCAAGAATACTAGTACGAAGATGTAGATGTCCGGTGTCCTGTCAATAATGATATACAACTTAGCATCTAAGTTATGTTCAAGATTACACTAGTGGTGTGACACGACTCCTAACTGGATACTAGCCAAGTGGAGACCTAGCATAAAAGACTAATGTAGAGTGACACTATATCCAAACTAATTTTCTAGGGTCTTTACACTAGTGTAGGGGGTGGTCCAATACTACAATAACCCAAAACATTACAAGTCGTAACTATTTAATAAATAAATCAAACTATACACTATGTTCCAACAATTTTTGAGATAGACAAAAGGCTTAAATATATACAAAATAAAGTACCAAAATGATCCTTGTTAATTATAGAAATTTATACTAATTTTTTTGGAATTTATAAACCTCCATAAATATTTATTAAAAATCAACAAACATATATATACTGAAAATAAATTCTGTTTTCCTATTTTTATAAAATAACAAAATTGCTTATTAAATAGTGGAAAAATTATAATAAATTATCTAAATTAACATAGTATTTAAATACAATTTTTCCCAGATTTTTACAGCAATTAAAATATATAAAAAAATTCAAAAATACAAAGTAACAATTTCTGGAAAAATAATTAATTATAAATTAAGGATGATACATAAACAAAATCTACAGATGTTGTCGGATGGTAAAATAAATATTACCAATGTTTCCAGAATGGTCAAATTAGCTAGGATAGCCTACCCATAAGTCCAATTTGGACACAGGAACAAAACGGTAATTTCGGGTCAAAATGATGTCCGCCGTTGGACACACTTTGTACCGAAAAACGTGTCAGGATAGAAATCTACAAAACCTAGCAAGTTATATGTCCATGAATCCAAAATGATGATACGAACCCAACGGTATGTCCGAAATAGAATTCCGATGTGCCGATCTCAAAATGACACGTTGACGCGGACATTTGGAATCCGGTTTGCACCGAAATGCGTGTCGGAACAAATGTCTTTAAAACTCAGCAAATTATATGTTAACGAGTCCAGAATGACGATACGAACTCAACGGTATATCCGAAATTGAATTCCGATGAGCCGATCTCAAAGTGACCCGTTGACTCGAAATGTGGGACCCGCTTTGCACCGAAATACGTGCTAGGGCCCACGTTCTCCAAATCAAGCAAACTTTATATGAAAACATGCCAGAACGACACCACAAGTCTACTGGTGGGGTCAGAAATTGAATCCGGAGTCCCGGATTCAAAAATAGAATTTAACAAGTGCAAATTAAAGAATTCGGACGGCCAACTTTTGCGCCGAATTCGACCAACCAAACGTGCTTATAATGAAACGAAACTTAAAGGAGGCAGGAAGAGGGTTATACCAGAAACGCACAGGAACAGGTAGCGCGTCAACCGGAGCTGCGACAACGAAGATACGAACCCGCGAAGTTGGCGTCACAAAACTGTCCAAAAACAGTTCAATTTAAAACGTCAACTTGGTGGCCAGTTTTGAGGTATCAAACGATAAAATTAATGGACGAAAATTAAGGGGAGTGAAGTGCTATATACCGAGATTGAGATGGAGCAAGGAGTTTGCCGATCCAACGGTCGGATCTCCCAAAAAATGCGTACAAAGTCGCTGCGAAGGGATGCCATTTCAACTTCGTTTCTGAGCTCGTCACGATGGAAACCCGTGCCAAATGCACGAATCGACTATACGTCGCGTCGGGGAGGGAAGCGGTGGCCCATGGGGGTTCGTCGGAGGCTCGCGCGCTTGGGGGGGTCTCGCCGGTGGCCGGTGGCCGCGCGGTGGCGTATGGCCGGCGGCGCAAGCGCGGCTGTGCACACGCTGCTGCTGCTAGCGCTCGCATTTGCTTGCTGCTGCTGTCGCAGCGCTGTTGGAGGGGAGCCAGGCCGGGGCACGACGGTGGCCCGCCGACGACAGCGGGGGCGGTGGGTGGAAGTGATGGTGAAGGCTATGGTAGTGGTGGTGTGAATGATAATGGTGATGGAAATGGTGATAATGTTGGTGATGGTATTAATGGTGATGATGATGGTGTTAAAGAGAATGGTGGTGGCTGTGGGTTGATGGAGAGAGGAGGGAGGAGAAGGAGGAGGTGGGTGGTTGCTCGGCTGTGGAGGGGGGTTCGGCTGCCATGGGGATGGGAGTGTGTGTGTGTGGTTTAGAGGAGAGAGAGAGGTGTATGTATATATATATAGAAAGAGTGAGAGAGTGTTAGAATAGTGAGAGAGAGATATTTGTAAGAGAGAGGAAAAGGAGGTCGGACACATTGGTGGGGGGGTTGTGTGCTGGAGATGGGGATGGGGGAGTGTAGGTGTAGGTGTAAAGGGAGAGAGAGAGATATATGTTTATATAATATATATATATATATATATATATATATATATATATATATATATATATATATATATATATATATATATATATAAAGAGATAGAGAGATATTTAGAGAGAGGGAGGTATTTTCAAAATAGGAAAAAGAGAAAAATTAAGTGGAGTATTTGGGCAGTCAGGAGAGAACAATATGGAGCTTGGGTTCGGGCTTAGTCGAGCCGGGTCGGGTCGAAATCGGACAGGGTGCAATAATTTGAATTAAAATACGTATTTGAAATCACGGGTAAATAAGTAACATGCGCGGACTCAAATAAATGAGACACAAGTTTCATATGGGTAGTTGGCTTCATGTGGGCCAGGTCCATACTTTGGGTCGACTAGGTTGGATCGATGTCGGGTCCCGAAATTAAATTGGAAATTAAATTAGGTTTTACGGTAGAAAATAAATTGGCCTAAATTGACCTGAAAGTTGTGCGAAAAAAATGAAGCACAAAATAGAGTGTCTGAGTGGGACACGAAGGTCATGGATGAAGAGCGTCTCGAGTAGATCATTCATGAGAAGTTGGTTCTGAGAAAACGATTGGTCTGGTGCTCCTAAATTAAAAGTCACGGTGACGTGCAAACGAAGATCAAAGATAAAAGTGGGAATAATTATTCAATGATTAATTGGTCTAAGTTGACCCGAATTTGTGCGATACAAAAAGAGCACAAGGGAACGAGTTCAAGTGGGACATGATATATTAAAACGAAGATAATCTTGTTTGCTTCAAAACCCATGAAGAGAGTTTACAGAGATTGGCATCCCTGACGCTCCAGAAGTCAAAGTTACGGGAAGGAACATTAATGATCACAAATAATTAAATAATAAAATATTTAGCAAAAATAATTCATTCAAAAAATTTAAAATAAACCCTTAAATAACTACCAGGTGTCAAATCCCTATTTTTGAAACAGGTATATGACGGTATTTTGTATTTTTAGAAAATTTATATTTGGGTATTGTTAAAATTTTATTGATATTTTATTGAGGGTGAATTTTATTCATATTATTATACTTGCTACTATTGTTACTATCATTTTTATTATCATTATTATTATTATCATTATTTATTCCTATATCTACCCCCCCCCCCCTCCCTAACCTAACCCTAACCCCAACCCTCACTCCACTCTCTCTCAGCCGCCCTCCCTCTCACAGCTCATCCATCTCTCTCTCTCATCTCTCTCCCTCACTCTCCCGACCACACTCACCCCCAGCCCCCTCTCTCCTCCCTCAACTCTCTCTCTCTCTCTCTCTCCCCCGCTCATCTCTCTTCCATGACCTCTCCCGAGCTCACCCCTTGTCACGACCCGGTCCTAATTTCTTGGGTCGAATCAGATCATGCCCAACCTGCACAGTTGTTGAGACGGCAGCAGTAAGCTGTATTCAGTAGTGAAACATATGCAGATAAAATTCTAACGAATATAAAATCTTTTATTCAATTTGAAAAGCCTGAAATACAACAAACATTAATACAACATTCAATTATTACACTTGTTTCCAAAAAGAAAAAATAAATACTAATCCAGCTCTTAAGGTTCTGGGGTTCCAAGTTCTGCGGGACCAGAGTTAGACATCAGATCCTCGACGACGCGATCACCTAAAAATGTTGGTCTCCAGTCAGGAGGGAGCAAAGTACAATTACGAATATCCAATAATTCAAATAATAATTTGAAATTTGCAATGTTAAACAATTTGAAATACTTTAACAATATTTTCCAATAATTCTACAATCGAAAACAATGTGATTTGAGTAGGCAACGAACTATGACCGGCTTGGGATGATTCAATTATATCCTAATGATACGGTCCGGCCTATCCTCGTGTATAGGAGGAATCAGCTCGCATAATCAATGCAATATGGGGGTATTGGTCATAGACGCTACACTACGCCCCCAATATCCCGAGTCAATCAGATTCAATCAATGAGTCAATATTCGAACTCTAGTAAAGAGTTCCACAATCAATACTCTAGAAGAGAGTTCCGTGTAGCAATGTGGTTTAAAATTGCAATAAAATAATTACTAGATAAATTACCAAATAGACATAACTGCACTTGCCTTTGTTATTGTGACTGGATCGAGAGTCTGTACCGGGGAACTAGGTCAAACACTTCCTCGAAATCCTACAATTGAGAATTCCTGACTTAGCACCAATATTCAATCCATATCTAGGTGTGCTAGTTACAATCTCTAATATTTGTCCTAATCAAATTTTAGGTTATTTACAACTCTATTTTAGAACGCTTATCGAAGTGAGTTTCTAACTTTAAAAAATCAATTTAACTTTTTATTGGGAAAAATCGTATTTTCCAATTTATTTGATAAAAAATAATATTTTTCTTTAAATGAGAAAAACGTGAAATTTGTTTAAATAATAACTTGTAATTTTCCTAATTTATTTAAAGTGAGAAAATAATATTGATTTTCTATAAAATAATTATTTTACTATTTTAAGTGTTGACGTCAACCACAACCAGAAAAGAATAAAAATTTAACTAACTTATTACAAAACCACAGAAAATAATAAAAACTGGGCTTATGCCCTTACAGTCCATTTCATATGAATTTAAATAAGAAGAAAAACATTGGTTAGTCCTGAAATTTCCTACAATTTAATTATAAAATAAAATTAATAAATTAAAATATAATACGAGTCTCAGACTTTGGTCCAATCGTCAAAATAGCTAATGCCTCAACGTCCGGGCGAAACCGGTTTCGTTTGCACTTAGCCGGGGTCCATTGACCGATACGGTCGTCGCCCAAAATCCAAAATATTTAATATATTCCCGAAATCCATTTTAAAATCATTTTAAAATATAATTAAATTTACGGAGGCAGCATCTCCTCTGTTTTTGGTCAACCAAAAAACTGGGAAATATGCCAATAATTTTTCCTGCAAATCCTAAACCAGGAAATCCCAAAATATATATATAGAAATAATCCACAAACATTCCACAGATTAATTCGGGACGACCCGAACCAAATTCGGAAGTCCGAATCCAACCAAAAACATCACAGCACAATACCGGAAATATCTGGAAGCTAAAAATATATCGAAATCCATTTTCCGAATAGTTTCGGAAAATCAAAACAACCAACAGAACCTTTTTAAAGGTTCCGAAACTAAGTCGCCGCTAAAAACCGAATTCCCAGGAGGGAATCGGGGAGCAATCTCATCACAGACAGCGTGAAAAAAAGAACGGGACAGGGGTTATACCTTGGGTTGCTCGGCTAGAGCTCTCAGATGCAAGTTATAGAAAAAGAAAGACGAGAACAGCAAGTCGAGAAACCCGCGGACAGCGCTGTCGGTGCTGTCCGGGTCAGCGGGGCACAGACTCGCGGGAACTGGAGCAACAGGAAACAGCCGAAGTGCTGGACAGTGCTGGACAAGGCCGCGAGAGCGCGGGGAGGCGCTGCGGGAACGACGAAGGGGCGCTGGGAATCGGGGCGTCAGGGTCGGACGCCGGAGGGTCGCGCGCCGGGGAGGACAGCACAGGGGGCTGCGGGGTCCGGGCGGCCGGGGGAGCCGCGGGGAAGCCTGGGAGTTGGGGGCGCCGGCAAAGGGTCGCACCGCATAGGGGATCGAAGAGGGTCGACGTTTGAGGAGATCGCCGGACGCTGGGGGCGTAGGGGGTCGCACGGCTCGGTGCCGGAGCGGAGGCCGGAGGGTGGCCCAGGCGGAGCCACGGGCTGGACGGCCGGGGATCGAGGCCGGCGGAAGGCCGGGCTAGGAGGCGCCGAAGATGGGCGGCCGCGGGCGGATCGAAGGCCGGAGAGCGCGGATCGGGGCGCGGGAAGGGTGGCGGCTAGGGCACGGGTGGAGGAAGAGGATGGAGTGAGGAGGAAAGAGCAGAGGGGGTATTTATATAGATGGAGAGTGGGGTTACCGGAGTTGAGGGGTCGCCGGTTTCGGAACGGGAAGGGTCGGCGGTTTCGGGAGCCGAGGGGGCTCGAGCGTTCGGGAAGTGAAGTAAAGGAATAGGTTTATTCCTTTACTGATGAATTTAGAACATTAAGAGAGAGAGAGAGAATTGAAAAGTTTTAAGTGAATATTATTTTAAGGAGAATAATTATTTTATTTTTAATTAAGAAAAATGCTATTCATATATAAATACTTAGAATTTATTTCGGAAAAAGATCTTGGGTTCGAAATGGGCTCGGGACGGGTCTGAACCAACATTCAAAAATTTCGGGATTTAAAAGTTCCAAAATATGTTTTTCCTAAAATACAATAATAATGATTTATAAGCTAGTTTAATTACTCAATTACTTAACTAGAAAATTTACGGGTCTGACTTAAACACTAAAATTCCTGAAATAATAATTTTTCTAAAAAAAATACAATTTTCCCAAATTAACAACTAATAAATTAAAATTTACAGGTTTGACCAGAAATAATAATTTGAAAAACTAAGTGGGAAACACACATTAATAAAATTAAAAATGTAACTGGAAAATTGCGGGTTTCACACCCCTCCTCCCCACTCTCCCTCTCGCTCACCTCCCCTCGTCTTCGACTGCCGACCGCCACCACTGCCTCCACTGCTCCCACCACCACTTCCGTCCACCACTGCTCCCTTTCTCCTCCGGCCATCTCCATCTCGGTCGGTGCCACCGCGACCACCAGCGCCCTTATCATCGTCTCCACTACAGCCACCCTCACCGCCAGCGCCGTCGTCTCCTCCACCTCTGGCACTGCCAGCGGCCTCCCTGCCCTCGTATCTCTCTCTGTCTTCTCCTCCACCGCCGGGAGCCCTCGACCCTCCTGGCCGAGCTCACCGACGGGTCCCCGGCTCCTCCGCCTCCCTGATTTTCTTTCCCTCCGGCCGCCGTACTCGAGGAAAGTGCTAGCCTCGAGCGACGGGATGCCCTTGGGCCCTGTACCGCTCGAGCAGCGAGCCCCCTCGGCCTGCGTGCTCTTGGGCAGTATGCCCTCATTCCCTATGTCTTCGGGACGTGTGTACCTCGGTGTACGCGTCAGTTTTGTTTTTCGTGCTGCCTCGATGTGCGCACTCTCTTGGGCAGCGGGATGCCTCAAGCCCCGCACTGCCTCGGGCAACGTGCCACCATGAGTTACGTGTTGTCTTATTTTTTGTGCCTAGACCTTTGTGCCCATCTCAATTTTTGGGCCGTATCGATTTGCATGCACGCATCGACTTGCATGTCGCATAGGTTTGCGTGCCACCTTGGATTTTGTGTCATCTTAATTTATATGCACGCTCTGATTTGCGTGCCGCATTGGTCTTTGTGCCATCTCGATTCGTGCGCACGTCTCGACTTGCATGTCGCATGATTTGTGCGCCATCTTGATATTCGCGATCCCTCGGTCTACGTGTACGTCTCGATTTATGCGTACGGCCCATTCCTGTTTGCTTTGATATTCGTGCCATCTTGATTTGCGTGTCGCATTGATTTGTGCGCTATCTTGATATTCGTGATTTCCTCGATCTACGTACACGTCTCGATTTACATGCACGTTGTCTCCTGTTGATCTCGATCTTCGAGTCATCTCGATTCTCGTGCGCATTTTGATATACGTGCACGTCTCGGTTTGCGTGTCTATATCGATCCGTGTGCCTCGGTTTTCGTGCCAGATCCCTGTACTACTTGCGGGACCCGCACTGTATAGCCTTGTGCCATTTTTCATGATTTTTGTCATTATTTTATTATTTAATTCTAATGATTGTTATTGTGTGTTCTGAGGATCTCGATGGACGTGCTACCCTGGATCCCGATCACCGAAGACTTGCTTACCTAGCCGAGCCCCCTAGGCAAGTACCCCTTGCTCATCGACGACTCTTGCCCTCTCTCCTGGATTTATTGTATTTAATTAATTGTAATTGTAAATGTATAACCATGATTAGTGTAGCTTAGCAGTAGAACTGCCATGATGATAACCTATGATAGCTTGGTTCGATACCGATTTACGACCGTATCGGACAACTCGGACGGGTCATCCACACCTCCGAGGACACGAGCACGACTCACGAGTATGGATTGTCCTCATGTACCCCGTGTCCGACTCGCGGTCGGGTAACAGCTTGGCTAACTATTTTTATGACCTTGCTTGTGGCTTGGATATGACTGTGGGTCTTAGTGCGCCCTGCGTGGCGATTCTTGTTGCATATGTTGGCTTGGCACCCAGTACGCATCATAGTGCTGCTGGAGGCCGAGACTTAGTGTTCTCGGCTATGGTTTGGTTTCCAGTACGCATGGTAGCGCTGCTGGAAGCTGAGACTTAGTGTTCTCAGCCTGCGATTCTGCGACGGGTTGTGCCGAGTAGATTTTAGCCCCAATTCGCTGGGTGCTCCCATCCATAATGCAAAGGAGATTCTGTCGAATTTTTTCAGAATTCCCGGTCGAGAATTTGGTTCGAAGAATTAGGCAGAACCATTCCTTTGGTTTGCTAATCTAGACTCGTGCTTACTTGTTTTGGATATAGTGGTCTGATTCCAGTACTTGCTAGGTAGACTCTTGACTAGATTAGTCGCCTAGTTCTTGACATGTCTTGTCCGTCAGATAGCGTAAGGAGCGCGGTTCCACCCGGGAGACGGTCTGCAACCCTGGTCCTTGTTTAGTTTAAGGGTTGTGGATCTGCTCCCGAGCGGTTCACGCAATCCTTGCCACTTTTCCGGCAGCCTTTAGTTAATAGACTCTTGTCCCCGTGACCATTCTTTCTAGGAGTTCTCCTAGTCTAGCCAGCTAGGACTGATAGTTGTCATAAGTATCGGGATTTGTGATTTTTGGATATATTTGAGGGTTGAGTATTATGGAGAGTATGATCTCGAGAATATTGATTGATAGACTCACGTGGACTCTTGGATAGTATTGCTATTCCTTTTAAGGATGTTCTAATTCGATCGAACACGACTGTGGATTATTGGATTTTGATGATCGCGAATACTTCAGAGAACGAGGAGAATATCGAGGGTATTATTATATGATTTTTACTCGACTTTCCAAGCGCCCAAAACCTGGTTTGTTTGTTATATCTTGGTAGTAGTGACTAGTGAGACTTGTTTGCTGATAGCTTATGATCATCGATTCAGAGGATTCTTGTGAGCCAGAGAGCCTAGCATTGTTTATAGTGATGATCTTGGTATTTGGTGATTTTCTTTCTTGACGTGGTATTCGCTCCATCATGGATGGGAGACTCCCGATAGATTGATCTGTTGGATAGACCGACTTGATGATTAGAGCTGTAGGCTCCCTTGTATACTTGATGGGATATTATAGTAGAGGTTCTGATCTTGTACTTGACCTGATATCCATGCCACGATGTAGGCAGATGACTTCTTGTGACTGACAGATTTGTCCTTGCTCCCGATATGACTACTTGTATCCGTGCTATAAGTCCAGCTTACCCTTTGAGGTACTGGCCCTAATTTGTACTGCGGTGCTCCTTGTCTACTGGCACTTTGAGGTGCTACTTCCATGATTATATGGCATTGTGATGCCATCCTGATATTCTAGCTATATTATATGATTACCTGCACGGGTACCTTGGTAGTTGGCCTTTAGTCTTAGCGTGGTCAGAATTGCTTGCTTGCTTGTTGCATAACACTAAGGATGGATCACAACTGGGACTATAGGTGCCGAGGTTGATTCTTACTTAGCATTCTCGTACTGAGGTACGACATCTAGGAGGATGATCGTGTGACCACGGCATGTGATTCTGGATAAATGTATGGTTATTCTAGGTAACTTAAACTGGTAGAAGCATTGGGAGGGAACTGTATCCCGAGATCGTGCATTACTAGCCTTATCCCAGATATTAGTCATAACCTGCAGGCTGGCCGTCACGGATGTTGTTACCGTTTGCACTAGCGAACGGCTAGATCCGGCTACTACTTATGTAGTATGTACTTCTCTTGCTCGCACGGTGGCCTTACGAGGGATCGGTGCTTTTCTTGTCTTGCTATACTTGGCCCGCTAGCCCTGCTGGAACGGCACGATCTAAGGATTCCTATATTGTATTGTTGGGGTAACCCAACCTCCACCTAGACAGCCGTAGACATTTGAGTGGCCGCTTATTCACCTAAATTGCATAGATTGCTGCTTGCTATGTTGGCTGGCCCGTAACGCTGCCCCGGCGTAGAAATTTGTTCCCTTGTTCTTGTTTGATATAGGGGTGGATTATTATTCCGTTGACAGGCTACGAGTTCCGGTTGGCGATGCAGGTATTATTGGATGTTAGGGAGATTGTGATGTTTGGTGATTATTTAGCTACATTAGTTGTGGATTGTTATCGTGCGATGGTACCGTACGATTCTTACCCTCATTTACTGTTCATATATGTTATGCTCTATATTTTATCCTGTTGGCTTTCTTCATCCTTCCTTGAGCCTTCCTTTCTGGTACTTTCTACGGTTGGCCTGACCAACCCTGGATTGTTCCCAGATTGTCTGTGACCGACCCTGTGGATCTTCCAGACTCGACTTGGAGGATGTGCTTCAGTTCTCGACCTTGCTAGGAACTATGAAAAGGTATACTCATCTACATTACTATCTTGTATTGTAGATTTCCCGATTATCATGTGTGTATTTCCTACTTTCCATATGATTCTCTCTCTTGCTTAGTATTTCATTGTTATTACCTGTGGATATGAGATCAGATATAGGCCATAGAATGATTGCATGCTAGGATACCCAGCAAGATTTGCAGCCGTCATCGCCGTATAACGTATTCGTACCTTATACGGTGTAGCTGGCCGACGTCCGTCTTCGTATTTTGGTACTGGAGCGTGACACCAGGCCTAGCACTCCTGGGAGACAACTCACGGTGAAAGAATATTGAGATCCGCCTCAGCTAGCAACATCCTGTAGTCCAATAATGAGGGCATAACAACTCCTAAAATATTGTCAACGTATCTAGTCAGGATGGGAACGAGTACATAAACTAACAACAGTTCCATGTGAATTGACAAATTCTATAAGAGACAATTATACTGAAATACAAGATAAAATATCGATACTGGAATTTAAACAGGATATATAAAACTGGATATCATTTCAGGGTATGAAATACTGGAATGTAAAACAGTACAGTAATATCTGATGTATAATGTAAATATAAACAGTGCCTTGAGATATTAGAGCATTATGTGATCGGCTTGGGTCAAGATCAGGCTCTTCCATTTGACCGGCTATGGTGCAAGAACAAGCGCAGGTAAACCTGGAGATCAGGCCGGCCAAAATGGAAAGCTATGGTGCAAGTAGTATCAGGTCAGGCTTTATCCTACGTGAGGCGAGGGTAAAGCTATGATGCAAGTAGTAACCAGTGGGGTATGATCACATAACCTCTAATAACTGTCAACCCCTTGACCAAATGTTTCGATTTTATTAAATTGAAATCCATTTTTCTTTGCCTCATATAATTGTTATTGTCTTATATTTTTTTTTTGTCTTATATATATATATATATATATATATATATATATATATTGTTATGATTTATAGATTTATTACCCTTAAAATATCAAAGGAGGACCAAAAAGAAATAGTAAAATTGTAGGGGCTTTAATGCAAGAAGTCCAAATTCAAATTCCCAACAGCCTGGATAACCGCAGGGAATCAAATGAGGATTCAAATTCCTCTTGCTCATCCTCCTATGATTCAAACTCCTATTCGATCCTATCCTTTTCCTTGTATAAAAGATGAAAGGGGCTCGGCTAATTCCTGAAATTCCAAACCCTAGCCGACTACTTCACCTCTCGAAGGAAACCTGGGAAGCAACAGCAGGGGCTCCAATTCAATCGAGAGGCCATCCAAACCTGTCGAACATATCGAGAGGTAATCCCCTACCATCTAGATGCTTGTAAATTTCTGTCCTTAGCCAGTTTGGGTCTGGATGGAATTGTGTTTGATAGAATTTCTAGAAGAGTTCAGGGGTATGTACCTGGTTGTAAGATTGGTGTGTGCGTATGTATACAGGGATACTAGACTAGATGTACCATAAGAGTTTCTTGTATCCAATGGATACTATAATGTGAACTCTCCCTTGTGTCAGATTTGTACCACAAGGGATAACACTTGAACCCCATCCAAACCTTAACCTGGCACCCTAGACATCTCGACCATATATTGCTGCTACCAATGTGCTATGTTTAGGTTCCAGTTATACGTATATCCTGACAAAGCCCAGAAGAGAAGGGGGATGGTAGGTACTTGATATAATTCCTAGGTAGGGTTATAGAGGCCCCAGGTAAAGGCAATAGCAGTTGGGTACACAGGGTGTCACCTAGCCTAAGAACAATGGTAGGTTGTGAGGTATCCCTCTTGTGACTGGTACCAAATCTCGAGTACTACAAACGTCTACAAGGCTGATAAGTCTTTCTGTAACTGGTACAAAGTAACTTGGCACACTATTCCATGTCTGATCTCCTGTACAAACCTTGCCATAGGTCTGATACATAGGTAGGGTGATTACCAGGTGCTGTAACATGTAGGCAAATGTCAGATGTAGAATTAGATAAGGAAAAGTCAGAGGTGTGTAAGCACAGGACTAAGTGCAGACATGACTCATGTACCATGAGTTTATGGGTTGTGATTAACAACTGGTAGCAGGTATTGGCTGTAAGGTCAAGAGTGTGGGAATAATTGATGTATCAATCATTACTTTGTGTTAAGTTGTACCGATATAATATTGTCTATTTGGTACTAGTTACACTAGGATGTATCAAGGAAAGTAGATGTGACAGCCAGCTATGCTAATGGGTGGCCTGTGTGCAAGCTCAGACTGAGTTTTCTTGGCATCAGAACAGTGTGCCATGGGTATCATACACCTACTTGAAGTTTCAATTCAATAGCCTGGTCTAAAAACTGAGTTAACCTGAGACAATGCTAAGATCGTGTAACCAAGTTGTGAGACTGTCAGTTATAGGGAGTTCCATTAGGGCCCCAGATCATACAGGTATCGGGTGGCACTCACCTTTGGACAGAACACTTTAGGGTTAGACCTGGTACCAACATGCCTTGTATATCAATCATCAAAACAAGGGTCCCATAGTATACCATAGTGACAGTGTGGTTAGATGGGTCGTACAGGAAGGTACCCTAGAAGACCAAAACACTCATTACAGGTTGGACAAATTTTTGATAACTAAGTGTGGCCTGATGGAGGAATAAGACTGGGTAGTTAAGGTGTGTCTTAAACACACTATGACCTTTACCATCCTAGCTATAGATGATTCAGGCCAAGTCATATGCCCTGCATATCACAGTGGCACCACTCCTACACAGGATTTGATGCCTAATGTCTGATTTGGATTAGTGTACCATATCAATGAGAGAGACCTGTGTATCCAGAGGTTCAGAAGGCTACTGGGTTGATAATCAACTAAGTTAGCATGGGTGATGAAGGGCTAAGTGTTTATATCAGTATTACACCAGTCAATAGAGCAGGGGACTAACCCTTAGTCTATTACCTGGCTGAAATTAGGACCAGTGGATACCCATATAGGAGTAATCCTAATAGCTAGTGGACTTAGACATGGTATATACATGGGCATATAGGTTTCAGTAGGAGTACATGGGAATGAAGGCTTTTAGTATTCACCTTGATCCCTTTAGGAACTGTGAACTGTCTCACAGGTCTAACAAAACCATAGGAACATTCTGGTATCCAGTGAGTATGGATGAGTGTGGTGGCCTAGTGAATATGCATCTGTGGTATCCTGGAATGACAAGTATCAATTAGTAGCTGTGCATTGGTGATAGGGACTTAGACTGCATAACATCAAATGTAGTATCTATAAGATACCGGGCCAGGGAAAGCATGTGTATTCCGTATCTAGATTAAGTGCAATATGCATGGAGCCGTAGGTTGCATCGAGTAACAATTATCTAGGGGGGACTGGTGCAGACATGCCTTGTATATCAGCCAAGTATTGTAGGGGGTCACCCATATGTTCAGTAAAAGTAGAGAGTACCAGTAGACACATGTGGTGTGCCAAGTGATACAGTCATCTGACCTTGTTTTAAGTCCTAAACCAATATGAGTTCAGTCCCCTGTTTCTTCTTAGTATCATTCAAATATGGGATGTGTACAACTGGTCATGTGTCACGACCCGCTACCCAAATTGTTGGGCCGGCCCGAGTCATGTCCAGCCTACGCTTGAGATAAAGCGCAGTAAGCTGTTCTAGAGATAACAAGATAAAACTAAAATGTGCTAACAGTTCTATAAGTAATAAAGAGTCATAAATACTCCAAACACAAAAGTCATCTCATATAATAGTAAGTCCAAGTACAAGTCCAAAATATAAAGCTAGATACAGGTCCAGGTACAAAATACGTAGTCTAATACATGACTACTCTAAATATCCTGAACAACTACACAACTAGACGAGTTTCCCCGCAGGTACATCCTCGTAAGACAAAGCCTGGTCCTCGGTATTAACTCCATAATATGAGTCACAGAGCAACTCCTCCTCAGTGAGAATACCTACAACGTTATCCTGTCAGGATGGAAGCAAGTACTGTTTCTAGCAAACTAATATACGAAACATAAAATGAACATAAGAGAAATAAACTGAAAACATGGCATCTCATAATCTATTATGGTAAGGACACATATGTCATATAGACAGATGTATATGTAATATTTAAAACTGTAGCAGGTACGTGATCGTCAATAGGTGTAAAATGTACTGTGGCACAAGTATATAAAATATACTTCCGTACAAGTAAAACAAGCGATAGATGTACATACGTACAAATACAGCTGGTGCGCCTACGACAAGGTATACATAAAATGTCAACATTGCTCGGTACGTACGTACGGAGAAGGGGGCATGATCACGTACACTACAAACAGTTTCCCCATAACCCAGATTCTAATCATGTGAGAGATACATAAAGACTGTCCTAAGCATGGTAGTGACTGAAAGTAAATACAACATGTAAATATTTAACTTGCTACCCCAAGGATCAGCATTTAACATGGTTGGATTCGCAGTTTATTGATGTAACAGTATGTAAAGTTTGTAGAAGTACTTGCCTTTAGTAAAGCAAAGGAGCGATAAAAATGCTGTAGATGCCTGGTAACTCGTCACTGTAGAAATAACACATAAACTTAGTTTTTGTACTAAGTTAAACACTAAGACACTAGTGGTACAACACGACTTTCTAACTGGACACCTAGCCAAATGGTGACTTTAGCATAGAAGACCAATGTGGGGTGACACAATAACAAAACTAACTTTCTAGGGTCTTTATACTAGTGTAGGGTGAGGTTCAATACGACTATAACTCAAAATAACACAAAAAGTTGTAAGTCGTAACTATGCCATAATTAAATCAAACTGTACACTATGATCCAACAATTTTTGAGATAGACAAAAAGCTCCATTTTACATAAAATAAAGTACCAAAATGATCCTTGTTAATTATAGAAATTTATACAAATTTTTTTGGAATTTATAAACCCTCATAAATATTTATTAAAAATCAGCAAACATAAATATACTAAAAATGTGTTCTATTTTCCTATTTTTATAAAATACCGAAAGCACTTAATAAATGCTGGAAAAATTATAATAAATTGTCTAAATTAACATAGTATTTAAATACAATTTTTCCTACATTTTTACTGCACTTAAAATATATATAAAAATTCAAAAACAGCAAGCAACAGTTTCTAGAAATTAATTAATTAATTATTTACTATTTTTGTCCATGTATTCGAATTGAACCGAAGTCCAGATACAGGATCCAGAGCCATGAATCAAGTCCAATATGACTTGTAAAGACTCTGAATGTATTAGACATAATTGGGCCCAAAAACTCATGCTAGGCTTGGACATCAATTGGCCATAACAAATAAAATACAGGAATTTAAATAATAATAATATATTTTTAAAGTGGTAAAAATATACAAGTCACAAAATATATAATAAAATAATCTTGTGAAATTTTACATAACAATATTTCGTACAAGGTAGAATTTGAAATACATATATAAACATATAACTACAATATTTATATATATACATATAAATATATAGATTTTTATTTATATACATAATGGATATATATATACATATATTAAATATACATATATATATAAGAAATACTAAATATAAAATATATATATATATATATATATATATATATATATATATATATATATATATATATATATATATATATATACAAATATTGTATACATATATATAACAGTATATATATAATAATATATATACACATGAACATATATACATATATATATATATATATATATATATATATATATATATATATATATATATATATATATATATATATATATATATATATATATACAAATACATACATATATATATATATATATATATATATATATATATATATATATATATATATATATATATATATATATATATATATATATATATATATATATATATATACATACATATATATATATATATATATATATATATATATATATATATATATATATATATATATATATATATATATATATATATATATATATATATATACACACATATACAATATAATAAAATATAAAATATATATATATATAGATATATATATATATATATATATATATATATATATATATATATACACAAATACAGTATATATATATATACATATATAACAGTATATATAATATATATATATATATATATATATATATATATATATATATATATAATATATATATATATATATATATATATATATATATATATATATATACACACACATATATATATAAATAATAAAATAAAAACAAAAAATAAAACAAAATAACCAACAAACAGGGGGATCGAACTCGGCCCAGAGGGGTCGAGTTCTTGGGCTCGGTGTAATGCCCATATCTCGTATTACGTATTTGGAATACGTGTACGTATTTCAACCCGTATTGTATGTCTCCCTACTTGATTTATTTTGGCATTTCATTGATTGGTTTATCTTGGTTCGGTTCGGTTTGTTTGGCTTGGTTCGGTTTTGCTTGATTTTTATGTGAACCGAACCACTCCCACCTACCATCACTCCCACCATAAATATCAATCCCACACTCTATCTTCCATTATCACTCATTACTCATTTCTTCTTCTCCATCTTTACTCTTCACCTACCAGGAGAGAGAGAGAGAGCTTAGGCAAGTGCATCTTGCTTCATGGAAGAACTGCATTTTTATTGTTCTATTTTCTTCCTCATGTGTTTCTAACCCACTTTAGTACTTAGCACTTTTCATTTCTGTGGTTAATTTCTTGTAGATCTAGTTTTGTGGTATTTTCGGTTCTCATGAATTTTGATCTATCAGACTTGCATATTTTCGTTAGTTGATGGTTTCATATTGTAGAGAATTTCGTTCTACCCTATTTTGACCTATGGAAGTCCAAATTTGGACTCCTGTGGGAAATTGGGTGGTGTGAAGAAGCCATGGTATTTTCCATGAACTTCTTCTCAGTTGGCAACAAATTGTTGCTGGCTTGCAATTGTTTGGCCGCAGGAGTCTTGCTTAGCCGCATGGACATGGTAACATTATTTATTTGCTGTCATGATGGCACTTCATAGCAAGCATAATAATTGTGTCAAGCTTAACATTTGAGTGCCCCGTGCAGTGTGCGTTTTGCATGTAATTGAGTTTCTAGCCGCATAAGGCATCATATTTAATACATTGGTTACTACATCCACTAACATCCAGCCGCATGCATTCTTTAAAACAATGTGCATCAGCCGCATGAAGTACTTGAAATACTTGATGCATTAAGAAAGTACCTCAGCCGTATGCCTTCTTTAATACATCTATTAATACAATTGTTAATGCATTCTCATTTTTTAATGCATTTGATTATTATATACCTTTCCTAAAACCTAGCCGCATAGGAGTTCATACCTTTCCTAAAACCTAGCCGCATAAGAGTTCTCTGATGCATTACTTTAAATGCATTCATTAATACATCCCTTTATGCATTCTTTAATACTTTTTCCTTAATGCATTTGATTAGATGGTACAGGAGTTAATGAATGCACTTTGGCATCAGCCGCATGGAACAAACATGGGCCGCATGCATTTAAATAAGAAATGGACATGCATGCATGGCATGCTTTAGTTGCATGCTTTGCATGCATAGAAAGTATTATACTAACAAGTTAGCCGCATGGCTACCTTGGAATGGCATTTATAAATAGCATTATATTAGTCTTGCTTGTATTTACATGCAACCACAGAGCCGCATATACACTAGCATGTTGCCTGCAAATTGCAAGCACGTAAATGTGCCGCATGACATTTCCTTAAGTGAGCCGCATATGCCTTGTCATGTAAGCATATTTTAATATTTTATATGTTTTGCATTTGCATGCTTAGCTATCGAGTGAGCCGCATGAGAAGCATATGGCCGCATGGCCATTCACTAATTGGCCGCATGGCCTTATATAATAATTCTTGGCCACATACATATAATATGTGCATGACCAATAATTCTTGGCCGCATGCATTGTTTGAGTGGCCACGTGTCCCTTTTCTTTTGCTTGAGTGGAAGCTTGCATTTAATTGCGGGTTCCTCTCTCCTTGTCTTTTCTGGTTGCATGAATATTTCTTGCGAGCCGCATGGCCCCCCTTCAGTTATTTTCTGGCCGCATAAGCTTTGGCTGGCCGCATGGGTGGCCTCCCACTCTCCTTGGCCGTATGTATGTTCTCCCACCTTTGGGCCGCATGGGGTCCACTTTGATTGTTTAAATATTTTATTTGCCTGAATTGTGGTCAAAATTTCTTCCCACTCCCAACATAAAGGTTGTAGAGTTTCTCCTTGGCTTCAAGATTATATATATTATATATATATATATTATTATTTAATTGTGCAAGTTTCTCTCTCTCCTTGATAAATGACACGACTTGATAGTGACCCGCCGTGGTGCACTCCTGACAGGATAACTTGACCTGACAAACATGACATGATAATTTGACATGATAAACATGACATGATAGTGGCCCGACGTGGCGCACTCTTGACAGTGAACCTGACATGATATATATATATATATATATATATATATATATATATATATATATATATATATATATATATATATATCCCGAAGGCTGTTGCGACGGCTAGCATGACTTAACAAAAATAAATGGCATGGACACCGTGGGTGATTGTGTTTATACAAGTAAACTAATATTGTCTTGTATCATGTCTAGGACATGAATTCCTGGTTTCCCACGGTCAGGGATTCATACTGAATATGGCTAGGATTAATGACTAGATTGATCAAGTAGTTCATAAAGAGACTTTCCCAGTTACCTGCTGCCCCTTTGACCTCGGCCTTATATAATATATATACATAGGACTTGGAGCTATCTGTCATGATGAGCACATTTCCAGCCTGCCGTCGAGTGGGGCATCTCTTTAGGACACATGTATCTCACTACAGTGTGTCTGTTATACTTATTTTTCTTTTGCTGGGGTCACTCAGGTAGCAGCAGGCGGGTAACTGGACTAGGAAATCTCTTTGTATCTTGCTAGTAACTAGGCCTGTGATAACCCTAGTTAGTTAAAGTATCGAGCCGTACTTATTGCTTGGCCGTGATTGTTGGATGGAGTTCAATCAGTCTAGTCTTGTCTTGATCCTGTACAAGATTGTTACTTAACCTGATTTTTTATATTTATCTTGCCGATAAATGGTGGGAGAAATCAAGTTCTGTTCAGACGAAGGGTTACAACCCCGGTCCTTGTTTGGTTTACGGGTTGTAACCTGGTTATCTGAATAGTCTTATGGTTATCTCATCGTATATCACCTGTCATGCTTTCCTTAATTACTGTCTTTTATTTTATATTATGTTTGTGCTAATTGCTGGTTTTAGTTCCTAAGTGAAGCCTCCTTTGTGGCACTTGCTCTTTCTGGGATCTGACCCAGCTGGTTTTGTATGGCCAGATTCCGGAGTAACCCCAGGGGATCTACTGACTTTCCAGCCAGATGGTGACCACTAGAAGGAATCCTGGCAACGAGTGGGTTTATTTTAGCTCTCCCACTCTATTGTAAAATTATTCTTTTGAGGCGTTTAGCCGCCGAGCAAGTGTTAGCTCGTGTACATTTTTACTTATTGTCTGCCTACGGGCTGTAACATGATTGGCAACCTAGGGTTGATCATGTATGACTAAACTCTTGCTAGTCCTCACGTTTTGTAACGACTAGCTTCATGATCAGCTGAATATGTAATATTGGGGACGCCTTACTATTGTATATTTGGTGATCTTACATCTTGTAATATTTATTTATTTGCTTATGATTGAGACACTAGGCTTGTCATTGACCATAAGAGACTGATGGATTGTAGATAAACCCTCATATATCTAGACAGCCATGACCGTATAGGGAGGTGGATTCCATTTCATTATACGTAGCTGGCTATGTCTGCCCCCGCTCTCCAGTATTCTGGTTCTGGGGCGTGACACTCGGTCGGGCTGGCCAGGGGGTCAGCCCGAGCTGTGTGTTAGGGGTAGGGTTTGGGTTAGTGTTAGGTTTAGTTTAATGGATATAAACCCGATAACAGTTTGGCTCATGTCCAGACTGTTCAGGACACGAGCATTTAGATTCTGACCCAGTATCGCGTGTCCGCGCCTAGCACGACACGTACGACACTGTAAATGCGTGTCCAACCCTATGGCTAGGCTCCCCGTGTCCAGGCGAACGTCGTGCATGAGTTCGAGACACGAACGACACGAACTTGGGTCTATTACCTGCGTGTCCGACGTTGGAGGGAGGAGTCGAAGGCGCTGGACGGTGGAGGAGACATCGTCAGCGTGGCGCTCGGGTGGCGCTGGACTTGCCTCAGCGCGGCGAACTGTTAGGTGGTGGTTGTGGATGGTGTAGGCGGCTGTGGAGTTGGCGGTAGGGTATGGCCGAAGTTAGGGTTCAGGCGAAGGGGAAATGGGTTCTCGTCGGGGAAGAAGGGTCTGGGGGTGGTCGATGGGCTTAGGACTGGGGGGTACTTATAGGGGGTTTCAGGTCGGTCGGGGTGGGCTAGGTCGGTCGTGCGGTGGCAATCGCCGCACGTCGACGGTCGTCGGGGGTAGGTGAGTACGTGGGGGGGGTGACGGCCAATTTGCAGTCGGGTCCCTAGAATTTAAAATTTTACAGATAGGTCCAAACCCTAACTAAATGCAAAAATGAATTTGTAAAACCTAATTAAAACAATTCACAAATTTGCAAACTGCTATAATAATAATTTGACAAATTGTATAATGATATTAAAACAATTCTAAATATTACAAAATGATATTAAAATATTTTAATTAATTACAAATTGATATATTTTTTATTTAAAAACTATTTAAAAATCATTTAAAAATTTTAGAAAAATTCCTAAAAATCATAATAAATTATTTTAAAGCTAAATAGGTCATTAGCAACTAATTAACACTAATTAAATTAAATTTGAAAAACAGGGGCTGACAAGTCTTCCTTCCTTGAAAACTTTCGTCCTCGAAATTCACAAGGATTGAAGATCCTACAATTTTCTAACATAACAAGCAATGCAACAAATGACTAAGGCTACGATCGAAACTAACCTCTAAGGTATCAAGCGGGAACGGGTGGCTCCCTCGCAGCGGTTGGGTCGAACAAGTAAGGATATCTCTCCCTCATGTCCGACTCCCTCTCCCAAGTAGATTCACCCGGAGAGTGACGGCTCCATGCTACTCGTACTAAGGGTATAACCTTGTTCCTCAGCCTCTTCTTCCTCTTGTCTAATATCTCCACTGGCTGCTCAGTTACTGCAAGGCTCGGTCCGATCTCCAACTCTGAATGATCTAGCACATGACTGGGGTCCGGAACATATCTCCTCAGCTGAGATACGTGAAAGACGTCGTGAACTCCTGCTAGGTTGGGTGGAAGTGCAACCCTGTAAGCTACCTCTCCGATCCTGCCAAGTATCTCGAACGGTCCGATGTATCTAGGGCTCAGCTTCCCTCCTCATCCGAACCAGATCGTCCCTCTAGTAGGTGATATCTTCACTAGCACCATATCTCCGTCAGCGAACTCCATCGGTCTGCGACTAGCATCGGCCCAGTGTTTCTGCCTGTCCTTAGCTACTCTGAGCCAGTCTCTGATCATCCCGACCTTCTCTGCTGCATCCGTGATCATCTCTGGCCCAAGTATAACTCTGTCCCCAATATCATCCCAAAAGAGCGGTGTACGGCATCGTCGTCCATATAGTACCTCAAAAGGAGACATACCGATGTTGGCTTGGTAGCTGTTATTGTATAAAAACTCTACCAACTGCAGATGGATCTCCCATGATCCGCCAAAGTCCAGCACACAAGTCCTCAGTATGTCCTCTAGCATCTGTATCGTCCTCTCGGACTGCCCATCTGTCTGCGGGTGGTATGCCGTACTGAACTTGAGCCGACTACCCAACTCTTCCTGCAAGCTCCTCCAGTAGTGGGACGTGAATATGCTGTCTCAGTCCGACACGATGCTCATTGGTACTCCGTGCAAGCAAACTATCTGCTGCATGTATAGCTCCGCCAACTTCTCGGTGGAAAGCCCCACCTTGAAGGGTATGAAGTGCGCACACTTCGTCAGCCTGTCCACGAAGACCCAAATGGCATCCTTCCCTCCTTGGAAATGAGGAAGCCCTGAGACGAAGTCCATCGTAATGTGTTCCTACTTCCACTCGGGAATAGGTAACGGCTGCAATAGACCAGCTGGCCTCTGGCGCTCCACCTTGACCTGCTGACAAACTAGGCGTCTCGAAATGAAACGTAATACATCTCTCTTCATCCCGTGCCACCAAAGATGTTCCCGCAAGTCACGGTACATCTTGTTAGCACCAGGGTGAATAGAATATCTCGATCGGTGCGCCTCCTGTAAGACTGCCTCTATCAGCTCTCCCTTCGGCATGCACAATCGGCTGCCATGCCTCAAGGATCCATCCTCTACTACGGTGAAGTCATCCAGCAATCCAGCTAAAGCCTGGGCTCGAAGTCTGCCAAGGCTCTCATCTGTAGACTGTGCCTCCCTGATCTGCTCCATCAAACTTGACTGAATGTCAAGCGCCATCATCTGTAACACTGATCCTGGCCGAACTATCTCGATACCGAGCTTCTCCAGATCTTCCCACAAATGTCGATCTATCATCGGAAACCATGCCATCGGATGCCTGCTCAGCGCATCCGCCACCACATTTGCCTTCCCGGGGTGATACTGTAAATCGATGTCGAAGTCCTTCATCAACTCCAACCATCGTCTTTGCCTCATGTTCAGCCCTTTCTGCGTGAACACATACTTCAAGCTCTTGTGGTCAGTAAAGATTTTCACACGCTCTCCGTATAAGTAATATTTCCATAACTTGAGTGCAAAGATCACCACAGCCAACTCTAGGTCATGGGTAGGATAGTTCCGCTCATGAGTCCGTAATTGCCTAGATGCATAAGCAATCACTTTCCCATGCTGCTGTAGGACACATCCTAGCCCCTTTCTCGAAGCATCGCTGTATATGGTGAAACCTCCAGATCCTCAAGGTAATGTCAGAACTGGAGCGGTCGTCAGCCTCCTCTTCAGCTCCTCAAATGCTGCCTGGCAGTCCTCTGACCAGATGTACTCTGGGTCCTTCCGTATCAGCTTCGTCATGGGTTCAGCTATCCTAGCAAAGTCCTGGACGAACTTCCTGTAATAGCCGGCTAAACCCAGAAAGCTCCTGATCTCTGAAACTGACGTCGGAGCCTTCCATGTCTCAACGGCAGCAATCTTCCTGGGATCCACCGAGATCCCCTCTCCAGTAACTATATGACCGAGAAACTCTACTCGGTCTAAAAAGAACTCGCACTTCGATAACTTGGCATACAATCTCTCCTGCCTCAGAATCCCTAAAACTGTCCGCAAGTGCTCTGCATGCTCCTCCGGCGTCTTCGAGTATATCAGGATGTCGTCGATGAACGCTACGACGAACTTATCCAAATACTGGTGAAATGTCTTATTCATCAAATTTATAAAGACAGCTGGCGCATTTGTGAGACCAAATGGCATCACCAGAAACTCGTACTGCCCGGATCTCAAATCTATCCTGGAAAATACTTTCGCCCCACTCAACTGGTCGAACAAATCATCTATCCTGGACAGAGGATATTTGTTCTTAATGGTGATGGCATTCAAGGCCCGGTAGTCAATACACAACCGAACCGTACCATCCTTCTTAGGCACAAAGAGCACTGGCGCTCCCCATGGAGAAGCACTAGATCGAATGAAACCCTTTTTCAATAGGTCATCAATCTGCTCCTTTATTTCTACGGCCTCCTTGGGGTTCACTCTATAGCAAGCCCGGGATACTGGTGATGAACCCGGTACTAAATCTATAGTGAACTCCACATCTCTGTCAGGCGGAAGTCCTGGAAGATCCTCTGGGAATACGTCCATAAACTCCCTAATGATAGGGTGTGGCGGTGCTAACTATCCAACTGTCGCACAATAGTTAGGCTCTAGGCTGATCTCCGGCCCTGTCCTCCTGACACTGAATGGTGCCGTGCCTGGGGGACTGAACAGAATACTACCCTCATGACAGTCTATAGCTGCATGGGCATAGCTAAGCCAGTCCATCCCCAATATGATATCATACCCGGGGAGTGGCATCACAAAGAATCGTCCCCTGAACTCTCTCCCGGCTATAGTAATAGAGCATCTATAGATAGCTCTAATGGGCACTGGTCCTCCTCCCGTCATTACTCTACTCATCTCCTCGGTAGGTGTAGCTACTAAGTGGTGTTTATGCAAAAAACTCTAATGACAGGAAGCTATGAGATGCACCAGAATCAAACAAGCATAGAGCTAGAAAAGTGTGTAAATAAATATGACCTATGATGACGTCAGCCAAATAATCTGGCTCCGAAACCTGCTCCGGCTCTGGCTCAAGAGCTAGGCTATAAGCCTTCCCCTGGGGTCCCTTCTGCTGCTGCAGATGTTGCCCAAATCTCTGCTGCTGAGTCGGAAGCGGCCCTCTAGATACCCTGGCTACGGGGCAGTCCCGAATCTGATGGGTGGCAGACCCACAAACTAAGCACTGCTTCAACTTCTTTCTGCAGATGGAGTAATCATGCCCTGATCTTCCACAGAAAGAACACATAGCTCCCTTCTGCTGCTGCCGGGATCCCGGGGCTCTAACTGGCGGGGTTGGGTGATGTGGTGTAGGGGGACGATATGTCTGCTGGTGCGGCATCGGTGCTCTCTGCTGGAAAGTCTGACGCTTGGACGGTCCCTCGAGGTGTACAGAAGCCGGCCTCTTGCAAGACTAAAGACGCTCCTCTATGCTCCGGGCCAACTCTAGGCTCTGGTAGTAGTCAGTCGTACCGTTCGCCACTATAAGAATGCCAATGTCTGGAACTAGACCATGGAAAAACCTACGCGTCATCTCCTCTGGGTCTGCAACTAGACTAGGAGCGAAACGGCTCAGGCGACTAAACTCTGCTGCATACTCGTCGACAGAACGGTTCCCCTGCTGGATGTTCTAGAATCGTAGCCCCATGGCTACCCTAACGGTGGTTGAGAAGAATTTTTTCTTGAACTGGGTCTTGAACTGATCCCAAGTGGCCCTCCCTCTAGCGAATAGCGACTCATTCCGGAACCAAACTCCTGCCAAGTCTGTCAGCAGAAATCCCGCTGCCTCGACCTGAAGGTCATTCGGCAACCTAGCTCCAAGGAGCTTCCTCTCTACCGAGTCTAGCCAGTCATCTGCTATAATTATGCCCTCAGTCCCTAAGAACTCCTTAGGGTTCAGACCCATGAAGTCCTTGATTGTCCCTGCTCTCTGTCGTGGCTCTACAGGTGGTGGGACCACGGTACGTTCCTCAGAACGCTCCATGCTCTGGCGGAGTAGGGTGGTCTGCTCCTGATGGGTCGTTAGGAACCCCTGGATCAGAGTGAGCAGTTGGTTCCCGTCGAGTGTGACGGAAGCCTGGGTAGGTATAGTGATAGGTGATGGTGGGAGTATCGGGTCCTGCTGGGACTGTGATGTGGAAGATGGTGGAGGCATCTGGGTTTGTGGATTTGTGGAGTGGGGTAATATGGTAGGTGGAGGTGTATCGGTCAACTGGTCAGCTGACTGGATAGGGAGTGTGCCATTCTCAGGTGTGACATACTGGGATGAACGAGTAAGCACCCATCTAAATAAAATAAAAAGGACTTATAAGGACTCTTTTAAAGTAAACAATCATAGACAAGAAAATCTAATTATAATAGTAAGCATGTGATGTATTTCCTATGTTGCAATCCTAGTATTCCTCTAGGTGTTCTAAGCGTCATTCCTAATGTTGTCTAATTACCTTAAGTTCCTAATTGCAGGCAAGCTTGGTACAATAACGTAACCAAACAATTTAGTCAGGACCTGCATGGGCCACCACTAAAAACATGTCACGACCCGCTGCCCAAATTGTTGGGCCGGGCTGAGTCATGTCCAGCCTACGCTTGAGATAAAGTGCGGTAAGCTGTTATAAAGATAACAAGATAAGACTAAAATGTGCTAACAGTTCTATAAGTAATAAAGAGTCATAAATGCTCAAAACACAAAAGTCATCTCATATAATAGTAAGTCCAAGTACAAGTCCGAAATATAAAACTAGATATAGGTCCAGGTATAAAATACGTAGTCTAATACATGACTACTCTAAATATCCCGAGCAACTACACAACTAGATGAGTTTTCCCGCAGGTACATCCTCGTAAGACAAAGCCTGGTCCTCGGCAGTAACTCCATAATATGAGTCACAGAGCAACTCCTCCTTAGTGAGAATACCTACAATATTATCCTGTCAGGACGGAAGCAAGTACTGTTTCTAGCAAACTAATATACGAAACATGAAATGAACATAAGAGGAATAAACTGGAAACATGGCATCTCATAATCTATCATAGAAGGGACACATATGTCATATAGACAGATGTATATGTAATATTTAAAACTGTAGCAGGTACGTGATCGTCAATAGGTGTAAAATGTACTGTGGCACAAGTATATAAAATGTACTTCCGTACAAGTAAAACAAGCGATAGATGTACAAACGTACAAATACAGCTGGTGCGCCTACGACAAGGTATACATAAAATGTCAACCTTGCTCGGTACGTACGTACGGAGAAGGGGACATAATCATGTACACTACTAACAGTTTCCCCATAACCCAGATTCTAATCATGTGAGAGATACATAAAGACTGTCCTAAGCATGGTAGTGACTGAAAGTAAATACAACATGTAAATATTTAACTTGCTACCCCAAGGATCAGCATTTAACATGGTTGGATTCGCAGTTCATTGATGTAACAGTATGTAAAGTTTGTAGAAGTACTTGCCTTTAGCAAAGCAAAGGAGCGATAAAAATGCTATAGATGCCTGGTAACTTGTCAC
>JANAVB010042819.1:4894376-4971861 GCA_029216955.1 Iris pallida
GGGACCGATGGGTCGCCAAGGCAACTCCCACACGAGGAGTCGTGTAATGTATAAATGAAAGAGCAAACGAATAAGTGAATCAACGAATGAATACGTGAATGAATCGATGAACTAATGAACAAGTGAAAGAAAGAAAGAAAGGAAAGGAAACTTGAAAAGATAAGAAAAGAAAGAAGGATTAGCGACAGGTGTGACGGGCACGTGCATCGGGGCTCGCTACCCGCGCTGCACGGACGCCAACCTGGTCGATAACGTAAGAAGGCTAAGGGTTAGCCTAAGGCTCAAAGACAGCCATTAAGTTAAATGATAATAAAATACGAAATGGTCGTGGACAACGGCACGAGCGAGGGGTGGCGTATGCTGTGACCGTGAAAGGGGATTCCGCGGCATGATCAAAGGGGGGATATGCCGGCCTAGGCGGATCCAAAAGGGGCTTACGGGCTTAACTGGGGGAGGCTTGGCCCCAGGAGACGTAAGTGCGGGGTATTTTTCAAGAGACTATCAGGGTGTACCAGCCGCACGCCATGATAGGTGCGAAAATGCCAAGGAGAAAGTCCAGGATGGCTTGTGGTGCCAGCGACCGATGCATATAGATTAAGTGGGCTTTGCTGGTGGCAATCCACGTGCAAGTCCTTGCATTGAAATCAGAGTAGTCTAAGTTAAAAGTTCAATGAACAAGTGCCTACTGAATGACTTGAAATGTGCCACTCCAAAATGATAATGAGTACAAATGAGTTAAAGAATGCGTCTACGTTATGTTATTACACATGAACTGTTGTCTAACTTGGTTTGCTCTGAACAGGGAAGGCCGGACGGTAAGTATGGGTAAGTTGTGCATGTATTTCCATGCGACACTTGAAATCGGTAACACGAGATAGGTTATATCATATGCCATGTAAATGACCCTAAGGCAAGATTAGAAAGACAATGAATGATAGAGATGCACACAAGTAAATGGAACGTGTTCGGTAATGATAGTGATTATGGGCGAGCTAGCCTCCCCACCAGTGCATAACAATGTACTGATAACCCCACAGTCTACTTGCAGGATGCAGGAGACGCCGGCGGGTGCGGAGCTTCAATCGAACGTGCTAAGGCGCGGAGCTATCTCTGGGCCTTGGAGCGTTGCAAGGAGCTGGAGCACCATATACAGGACATAATGTATCGGAACATCGCCATGAATCATTCCATCTTGTAAGCCACTTGGCACGCCTTTTATGCTTCAGAGAGAGAGAGCTTGAGCGAATTGTAATATCGGCTTAGCGCCGCTTGTAAACTTGTTGAATATCAATAAAGAATTTGGTTTCGCTTCAATTGTGTTCATTTATATTCCGCTGCAAATGGGGACACTCTGTGCGACTCTGTGGCCTAGAACTCAAATCGGCCGTTTCTGGACTTGGCCTTGCACGGGCGCAACCTAGGCCCGTGCGGCATCACGCCTTAGCGAGGACGATCGCTCCTACGGGAGCGGGGCGTGACAGATTGGTATCAGAGCACGGCTTTACGTCCTTGGACATCATTTCGATTCTCTCAGTTTTGAAAGCTCGCGTTGGAAACAAAAGAAGTGTATGCTCTCTCTCGTTGTGCATTGGGATGTTCCATACAATAAGTCTAATATTGCGAAAGCTCGTACGAGTACTCGGTTGCACGGGACCGATAGGCGATGGCCTTTGTGCCACTACGACGGACTTGATAGGCGATGGCCTTTGTGCCAAACCACGACGGACTCGAGTCGGACGAAAACTAAATGCTAAGAGTCAGCAAACGCGAGGCATGCTTGAATAGGCTTACGTTGTCGATAGCAAACGGGTACACGAGACCGGAGTATTATTCGAACGGGATGGTTTTGCACGCAGCCTTTTGGCTAAGTTGTGCGGAGTATCGCGCACCTAGACCCTTTGGTGCAAACGAGTTGCAAACGAGAATAAGTGAGCGTGCAAATTTGAATGTGGTCCGAACGGGATGGTTAAGCGGTACAACTTAGTCCGCGTGTCGCGCACCTCGACTCTTGGGTGCCATCGGGTTGCGAGCGATATCAACGTATCGCTCGATCGAGAACGGAGATACACTTTGAGTGTGTATCGATAGGAACATTATCGAGTTAACGCTTAGGCGCACTCGAAGGATCGATTTGGACCTTGAGGATTGTTGCGAACGACTTAATGCGTCGCAACGGCGCGAACGACTACGCTAGCGATTCGTTGAACGAATCGATAAGACGTCTTAGCGCGTGGCGCAAACGTGATTGAGGATTAGACCGTATGGCTTGAATCCGAGTGGTGTATGGACGTCTTGGAAATAGTTCGAGCGAAATCGAGGATTACGAGTATGTCGGCGAGGCGATGCGGTCGCGCAAAGCCTTAGAACGCGTCACACTTAGTTGGTTGTGACTTCGATTGTCCCGAGCGAGATGTCGCTCGGACAACTTGTCGTTAGACAACGTGAATTAGAAAACGACTCGGAACGACAGAGGTAAATGAATGGTCTTGATCGAGGAAACTTAGAGGATTGCGCGTACGATCTCGGATTGATTCAAATGAATCGCGACTTGAGTTTGAACAACGATCTTGACCCTAGCTGGAGAGATAGCGGTCGAACTTGATCTTGAATATCGAGGAAATTATGGAATATCCAACTCGGACAATAGCATCAATGCATGACTCGAAAATCGGTTGCAAAGGAAGATCGTCAGGTTACGCATATCGTCGATGGTATTGAGGCGTATCGAAGATCGATATGCGATAACTCGGGGGCACTCCGACTCGGCGAATGACGATCATGCAAATGTTATTGTTCCGTTGGATGCTATACTTGGGTCGTTAAGGATGTGTCGAGGAAAAGATAAACTTGGCTCGAGGATGAATGACGGTCGGACTATCAAATATAGACTTGGCTTGGATGAAAACGGAGTGCTTGGATTTACTTCGTTGTCAACCACAACGTAGACGTTCTTGCCTTATGCGAGCGCAACCCCAGCCTCGTACATGCGTCGCACCGACTAGGACTATCACTCCGCGTGAGCGCTGGTATGGTGATTCATACAGCGGGAGTGATCGGTACTCGCCTGGCGTGGCAACTCGTATGCTTCGACTTATGGTTTGACACGAAGGAGACTTGAGGATGAATTGTGTGTTTGAAGAGTTGAACTTGAGGATTGAGTAGGTCCAATCTGCGTATCGAGAATGAGTTAGTCTAAACTCAAACAAGAGTTACGCCCCGATGAGAATGATTATTCCGCGGGAGCGTTGCATGGTGATTCATGAACCGCCGTGGATAATCGGACTCGCGTGAGATTGGGGCAGAACGTATTGTCGAGCTGGATGACCTCGTGATCGAATACATGAATTGGTTTAGAATTGGTGATTGAACAGATTTGGGTGTTGCAAAACGAATGCATCTATGCGAACTAAGTGATCGTGCTCGATGTTTAGGAATCTGAGTGACACGAGCTTGGGTAGAAAAATCCCGCACCACCGACTTTGGTTTGACCCTAGGATTGGGGTCAGTGTTGGCATTATTGTTGGGGAACTATGATTCCAATCCTGACATTGACTTAGCCTTAAGAATTGGCCTAGCGGATAGGCGAGACGCCCCTGTTGCAAGAGTTGCAAATAAAGGATTGAGCTTGAGGATTGACATGGATTGAAAGAGTGGATCAAGAGTAGGAAACCCTGCTCACGAGACTCGGTTGATATGCATATATCTCAGGAACGCTTGAGTATGTGCACGATGCGACTCGAGTGAGAATGACAAACTCACTATCCTGCGGCTTGGCTGAATGCATGTATTTTGGGGACGTCTGAAATGCGTGCACGATCCAACCAAGTGATACGCTGAGTTCTAGCACGACTTGGGGAGTGAACGAGTGTCGTGAACGTAAAATCGTGCTAGTTAAAAGTTGGTGCAACGAATTGAACCATCGATAGGAAGTTATGCTCGACGATGGTATCGTTCTTGGTCTTGAATCGGACGGAAATTTCGTAGACTTGGTCGACTCCGCTAAGAAGAAGTCATAATGATTTCATAGACGAAAACGCTTGAGAAGCGAATCGAGTGATCCCGATAATTGAGGTAGACGAAAGTGAGTTACCTCAATTACGACCCACGCATTTGGCAAAATCCAGCGTGCCTTGTGCAACCACTCCAGTCCCATGACACGAAGAAATAGAAACCAATACGAAGAAACGCTTGAATTGGAAAGATAACATCAAGTCTAAAATGAACGAGAAGCTATTCAATAAAAATCGACCAAAACGTGTACTACACGGAACTTAGAAAGAAACCGAGTGTCGTTCGATGCCATCGAACGACGATGCATAGGAAATTGTCTAAGGTATGTACACGGTCCGAGTTAAGGAATGGTAGGATGACCTGCACTCAGGAAGTCTCGAGGACGAGACTTGTTTTGAGTGGTGTATTATGTAGTGACCCGCTCCGCCCTAGCGGAACGCCGATTCCAAACGGCAAGTGCAACGACTCAAACGAGCCGTCGACCCGAAGAGTTGCTTCGTCCAGATGAAGTATCGATGCGAATCGATGCAAGGCTTACATTGGCCCGACAGGATGAATCCAGACTTAGACTTTCAAAGGCGCGCTCGGAATATCGCTCGGCCGATGCGAACATCGCTAAGGTGGGTGGCTCCGATGAACCCGTCTTTGCTTAGCCTATGCACATAATAATGCGGACACAAATACGAGAATCGCTAGGCGATAACATCTTGCATGCTAATAAATGACCCAACGCACCTAGCTAAGGGAATAATCCCAACTCGTATGCTTGTATAGAATATGGAAAGTAACATAGAAAATACGAGAACTCTCGCCCGCGCTCCATGCTCGTGCTACGGCACAAGCCTACGTTGATGCTCCCTATACGTCCAAACAATCAAACAATGAATGGGTTACAACAATGAAACGGAAAGACTATCAATATAGTCGCACCGTGTAGATTATAGAAACATTGAAAGGCTATGGGACCGATGGGTCGCCAAGGCGACTCCCACACGAGGAGTCGTGTAATGTATAAATGAAAGAGCAAACGAATAAGTGAATCAACGAATGAATACGTGAATGAATCGATGAACTAATGAACAAGTGAAAGAAAGAAAGAAAAGGAAAGGAAACTTGAAAAGATAAGAAAAGAAAGAAGGATTAGCGACAGGTGTGACGGGCACGTGCATCGGGGCTCGCTACCCGCGCTGCACGGACGCCAACCTGGTCGATAACGTAAGAAGGCTAAAGGTTAGCCTAAGGCTCAAAGACAGCCATTAAGTTAAATGATAATAAAATACGAAATGGTCGTGGACAACGGCACGAGCGAGGGGTGGCGTATGCTGTGACCGTGAAAGGGGATTCCGCGGCATGATCAAAGGGGGGATATGCCGGCCTAGGCGGATCCAAAAGGGGCTTACGGGCTTAACTGGGGAAGGCTTGGCCCCAGGAGACGTAAGTGCGGGGTATTTTTCAAGAGACTATCAGGGTGTACCAGCCGCACGCCATGATAGGTGCGAAAATGCCAAGGAGAAAGTCCAGGATGGCTTGTGGTGCCAGCGACCGATGCATATAGATTAAGTGGGCTTTGCTGGTGGCAATCCACGTACAAGTCCTTGCATTGAAATCAGAGTAGTCTAAGTTAAAAGTTCAATGAACAAGTGCCTACTGAATGACTTGAAATGTGCCACTCCAAAATGATAATGAGTACAAATGAGTTAAAGAATGCGTCTACGTTATGTTATTACACATGAACTGTTGTCTAACTTGGTTTGCTCTGAACAGGGAAGGCCGGACGGTAAGTATGGGTAAGTTGTGCATGTATTTCCATGCGACACTTGAAATCGGTAACACGAGATAGGTTATATCATATGCCATGTAAATGACCCTAAGGCAAGATTAGAAAGACAATGAATGATAGAGATGCACACAAGTAAATGGAACGTGTTCGGTAATGATAGTGATTATGGGCGAGCTAGCCTCCCCACCAGTGCATAACAATGTACTGATAACCCCACAGTCTACTTGCAGGATGCAGGAGACGCCGGCGGGTGCGGAGCTTCAATCGAACGTGCTAAGGCGCGGAGCTATCTCTGGGCCTTGGAGCGTTGCAAGGAGCTGGAGCACCATATACAGGACATAATGTATCGGAACATCGCCATGAATCATTCCATCTTGTAAGCCACTTGGCACGCCTTTTATGCTTCAGAGAGAGAGAGCTTGAGCGAATTGTAATATCGGCTTAGCGCCGCTTGTAAACTTGTTGAATATCAATAAAGAATTTGGTTTCGCTTCAATTGTGTTCATTTATATTCCGCTGCAAATGGGGACACTCTGTGCGACTCTGTGGCCTAGAACTCAAATCGGCCGTTTCTGGACTTGGCCTTGCACGGGCGCAACCTAGGCCCGTGCGGCATCACGCCTTAGCGAGGACGATCGCTCCTACGGGAGCGGGGCGTGACAGCGTGTCCGACATCGGAGGAGAGTCGAAGGTGCTGGACGGTGGAGGAGACGTCGTCGGCGTAGCGCTCGAGTGGCGCTGGACTTGCCTCAGCGCGACGAACTGTTAGGTGGTGGTTGTGGGTGGTGTAGGCGGCTGTGGAGTTGGCGGTGGGGTATGGCCGGAGTTAGGGTTCAGACGAAGGGGAAATGGGTTCTCGTCGGGGAAGAAGGGTCTGGGGGTGGTCGATGGTGAACTAGGGTTAGGTCTTAGGACTGGGGGGGTACTTATAGGGGATTTCAGGTCGGTCGGGGTGGGCTAGGTCGGTCGTGCGGTGGCAGTCGTCGCACGTCGACGGTCGTCGGGGGTAGGTGAGTACGTGGGGGGGGGGGGTTGACGGCCAATTTGCAGTCGGGTCCCTAGAATTTAGGATTTTACAGATAGGTCCAAATCCTAACTAAATGCAAAAATGAATTTGCATAACCTAATTAAAACAATTCACAAATTTGCAAACTGTTATAATAACAATTTGACAAATTGTATAATGATATTAAAACAATTCTAAATATTACAAAACGATATTAAAATATTTTAATTAATTACAAATTGATATATTTTGATTTAAAAACTATTTAAAAATCATTTAAAAATTCTAGAAAAATTCCTAAAAATCATAATAAATTATTTTAAAGCTAAATAGGTCATTAGAAACTAATTAACACTAATTAAATTAAATTTGAAAAATAGGGGCTGATATCATGGGTATCAGATAATTGGAGAAGGAGTTTGTAGCAGTTTTTGGCTTTTGGATCACATTTGGTTATTTGGTAATCAAGTCATGGGTGGGGTATCAGAGTATAGCTTTCGGATTAGGCCATCCTAAATGTCAGCCATCATAGCAAGTAAAAAATTCCAGGACTGAATAACAGGTTCAGAGTGCCAGGATAGAGGGCTGTACCTATATTACTGTGAACAAGATACTGTATATAAGAGGATAACCAGGTTAGGAAGACTTGAGACACATGTGTCACCACACCAAGTAGGCACTTGTGATCTAGAATATGATTTTAACCATGTAAGTAGCATGGATTAAATGGGATATGAGTCAAGGTTAGTAATTAAAAGTATGTTAAAGGGATAGACAACCCAATGCCTTAATTCACTAGAACTATAAGGAGAATTAATAAATAGTTAAAGAGATAGACTTGTTCTTAATCTAAACTCATGTATTGATTATTACAAATTCATCAAACAGGTTAATTGGACATCGATACGGATTCTGACCCGTATCCACAGCTCAGGACCAAGGCAAGTATACATTGCCTTTCTATACAGCTTTATTTACATGCAATGTCTTTTATTATTCAGTTATTCAGTTTTTCTCATTATTGTTGACATGTACTTTTCATATCATGTTAGTATTATATTTCATTGATACATAGCCTTGTTCACAGCTAGTCTTGTGTCGTATTGGTCGTGTTCACTTGTGCCTTGATTGAGTCGTGGCATGGGTCGAGAAGTCGTGAACTGAACTGCTTTACCTCCGTGTCTTGAAATCTTGAAGCTAACCTGCGAGTCCACATTAGGGACGAGGGTTAGTAGTTATCTGTGTCTTAAGCTAACCTGCGAGTCCACACTATGGACGAGGGTTAGTAGTTATTGGTCCACACCTGCGAGTCCACACTAGGGGCAAGGGTGATGCTAACCTGCGAGTCTACACTAGGGACGAGAGTTAGTAGTATATGGTTCACACCTGCGAGTCCACACTAGGGGCAAGGGTGATGCTAACCTGCGAGTCTACACTAGGGACGAGGGTTAGTAGTATATGGTTCACACCTGCGAGTCCACACTAGGGGCGAGGGTGATGCTAGCCTGCGAGTCCATACTAGGGCGAGGGCTAGTAGTTGATCAAACCTGCGAGTCCACACTAGGGGCGAGGGTTTGAGTATTCGATTTGGTTATCCATTGACATCTTGACATGAGTTCTCTCGTCCTCGTTCAGCAGTTCATTTATGTATAGTCGGTGTATAGATTCGTGCTTTATTCATTGCTCAGTTTTACTTGTTTATTCTGTATTTTTCTCCATGCATAATAAACTGTTAGAAAGGCTCGTTTTTATGTATCTTGCTAGTCCTCTGAGGACCTGATGATCTCTTCAGGTTTAGCCTAGTTTGAGTCAGAAGCAGTTGAGCAGGTTGAGTCAGCACCAGACCGCGGAGCTTTGCAGTTGAGGTTGCCTTGATTAGCAGGTTGTATTCAGTTAGTGTATTTCATGTATTTATTTCTTTTTTCGTCTATTGGTAGTGGATTTGTGTCCACCGGACGTGACATTGAATCTTGGATACATTCAGTTTACTATTCAGTTTTTTTGGTATTTCATTGATCTTAGTTGTGATATGTTTATTCTATGGATGAGATATAGATTACCATGAAATTCTAGATTATCGTGACTTGTGTATAGACAGCGTACTACTGCCGACACTGCGGCGTAGGCTGGGCTTGTACACACTTCGTATCTAAAAAGCGGGTGCGGGTCGTGATAATAACTCTCCATCCCCGAGTAGTATAATGGATTCGAACATGTCACGTCATGATGCGGAATTCTCTAAGAGGGTAGCAAATCCCCTTAGGAATAGGCGTCTATACAAGTACAAGAAAACAAGATCGAACAATGTACCAATATACCATGGTAACCCAGGAATGACATCTCATGACAGGATCCGACGTATACTAGTCTGTGTACCATCGTGTCGGAAATTAAATAAAACACTACAGCTGAATCGGATATAGTAGATATCAAGACAATAAAAACTATCAGAGAATGTACTCGCCTATTGTCCTGAGTAATAAGTGAGGGTCTATGTCTGAACCGATGTCACAGAGACCTAACATGAATTTACAGGGTTACTTAGTGTTATAGAGTAAACAATATATATAAATACATTAATTCTATGCTTCTAGGCCTATTCTAGGTCAAACTCAGTCAAACTGGGTCAAAGCTTGACTTACAGTTAACTTGGTCAACTGGTCAACTCCTAGGCCACTCTAGGTTAAACTAGGTCAAAGCTAGTCTCTATAATCATCCACATAGACAACTGGTCAATGTTAGTGATATGAAATCACTAGAATCGACGGATCTCAATTTCGATGCACGAATCTCAAAATATGAACCAAAAAGAGAAGGATTATAACAAATTATGATAGATAGGGGGAAAAGTCTATAGATGTTGTCGAGTGATGAAACAAATATCACCAACGTATCCAGAATGGTCAAAATAGCTAGAATAGCCTATCCATAAGTCCAATTTGAACACATGGACAAAAAAGGAATTTTGAGTCAAAACGGTGTTCGTGTCGGACCCACTTTGTACCAAAAATGTGCCCGAATAAAAGTCCTCAAAACCTAGCAAAATATATGTCTACAAATCCAGAGTGACGATACAAACTCAATGGTATATCCGGAATTAGATTCCGATGATCCGATCTCAAAATGGCCCGTTGACCCGGATATTTGAATCTGATTTGTATAGAAATGCGTATCGGAGCCAATGTCCACAAAACTTAGCAAGTTATATATCAACGAGTCCAGAATGATGATACGAACTCAACGGTATATCCAGAATTGGATTCCGATGAGCCAATCTTAAAAAGATCCGTTGACTCGGACTTTGGGGCCCGTCTTATACCGAAATACGTGTCGGGGCCCTCGTCCTCCAAATATAATAAACTTTATTTGAAATTGTGTCAAAATGACACCACGAGTTTACTGGTGGTGTCAGAAATTGAATCCGGAGTCCCGGATTCAAAATTAGGATTTTATATGTTGGAAATTACGAATTCGGACGGCCAACTTTGGTGTCAAATTCAACCAATCAAACAAGATCACAATGAAATAAAACTTAAGGGACAGGAAGAGGGTTATACTAGATGTTCATAGGAACTGGTGGCACGCCAAACGGATCTGCGACGACGGAGATACGAGTCGACAAAGTTGGCTCCACAAAACTGTCCAAAAATAACACAATTTAAAGGGTCAACTTGGTGGCCGATTTTGATCTATTAAACGATTGAATTAATGGTTGAAGCTTGAGGGAGAGGTAGAGCTATATATCGAGATTACAACAGAGGGAAGAACTCGACGATCCAACGGTCGGATCGCCCCAAAAATACGTGCAAAGTCTCTGTCTCGAAACGTAATTCTGAGTTCGATCCCGCGCGCGTCACGACGGGATCTCGTGCGAAATACACGGATCAACTGTTTCTCGCATCGGGGATGAAGGCGCACATCGAGGGAGGCTTGTCGGCGGTTCGTCGGGTCAGGGGGGTCCGCCCACGCGGCGGCGCACGGCGGCAGCGGTGGCGCGCGGTTGCTGCTGCTGCCTTGTACTGCTGCTGCTGGTAGGGCACGGCGGTGGGGCGGCCAGTGGCTGCCTGCGACGAGTAGGAGGAAGGAAGAAGGAGTGGTGGTGGTGGCTGTGGGGTTCATTGTGGTGGAGGTGGTGCTCGTGGTAGTGATGATGATGGTGGTGGTATGGATGATGGTGATGGTGGTGGAGTGTTTAAGAGGAAGAAGGAGAAGAAGAGGAGGGTGAGGCTGTCGGCTGGGTGTATGTGTGTTGCTGTTGTTGTTGTGAGGGAGGAGAGAGAAGAGAGGTGAGTGATTGGTTTAGAAAAGTAGGGAGAGAGAGGGTGTGATATTAATGAGAAAGAGCGAGAGAAAGAGAGGGGTTCGGGATTAGGGTCGACCAACATTTAAGGGGTGTAGGAGTGAGTGTTGTGAGGAGATGTGTGGTGGAGATTGATGGTGGCAAAATCAAGGGCCAAGATTAGTGTAGGCTAAATTAGATCATTCTTTAGGAATTTAATCAAAGTGTTGTACATTGAATATTTTGAGTAGGCAGACTACGTGTTTAATATTTTGTAAGAAAAGGTGTGTGGGTATTCATCAGGGGGTAACATGAAGCTCGGGTTAAGTCTAGTTGGGTCGGGTTGGGTCACAATCGGGTTTGATGCAATAAATGAATTAATTTAGCCACTTATAATCACGGATAAATAAGTAGCATGTGGGGCTCAATTGAATGGGACACAAGTGTCATGTGGGTAGTAGGCTTAATGTTGGTCATGTCTATATTTTGGGTTGATAGGTTTGGGTTGAAAGGGTGTCCCCAATTCAAATCGAAAATAAATGTGACTCCGTGGGTGAATTAAAATTGGGTCTCGTGTCAGAAAAGTTGTGTGAAGCAAATGAAGCACAGGATGGTGTGTCTGAGTGGGACACGAAGGTCATGAGTGTAGGGTGTCTCGAGTAGATCATGCATGAGAAGTTAGTTTCTAAAAAACAACTAGTCTTGTGCTCCTAAATTAAAAGTCACGACAACGTGCATATGATGATCAAAGATAAAAGTGAAAATTTTATTAATAATTATTCAACGATCAAATGGTCTAAATTGACCCAAAGTTGTGCGATGCAAAAAGTGTACAAGGAAATAAGTTTGAGTGGGACATAATATATCAAAATAAAGATAATCTTGTCTACTACAAACTCATGAAGAAAGTTTTCAGGGATTGGCATCTCTGGCGCTCCAGAAATCAAAATCACGAAAAAGAACACTAAATAAAAAAAATAATCAAATAACAATATTTATTGAAAATAATTTATTTAGAAAATTAAAAAAAAAATGAACCCCGAATTCAGGGGGCTTACAGTCTCTAACTAGTTTTTTTCATGGATTCTAATTTCTAGATATATCTTATCAATACTTGCAAATAAAGATATTATTAATCAACAATAATAATTCTAAACATAGAACTTCGGGTCTATGATAGTTGGTAGGACAACCAAACATGGGTAGTCACCATACCGATTAGACAAACTTATGCCTCAAATTTTAGAATTTTCTAATTTATATAAGTTTTGTAACTACAAAATACAAACATGAGTTATTTAGACATAGAATTAATGAACAGAAGAAAATAAATTATGTCACGACCCGCACCCGCTTTTCGGACGCGAGCTCGTGAGCAAGCCAGCTACGTTTCGAGCGGACTCCAACCCATCTCGAATACATAAACGATGTCTAGACTATGGTATCACGCCTATTCATGGCAAGGCTAATATATATCTCAATCCACAATAAGAATATAAAACATGAATGAACACTATGGGTCGTGGTCTGCAGCCCACTAGCCTACGTCACTACCACTTTTCTAGGACAAGAGTATTTCTGTCATTTCATAAATTTAGTCTTTTTTTTCTTTTAATATAATGGTTGTAATTATTAGTAGTCTAATTAATCATTAGTCATGGTGGACCCCATTTAATTTGACTTGACCAATTAGTTAGATTATTTAGACTCTATTCATGGTTAGGTTGAACACAAGCCTTAATTAGAGCAAAACCACTTAGCCTACTTAAGGACCCACCTAATGCTACGTGTAATGAAAGGATTAGGGCTAGTCTAGAGCCTATTTAATCCCCTCAAAACCCCCAATGGCAGCCACTATTCATTTCTAGGGTTTCCATCATTTTCTCCATTCCAAACTTCTCCAAAATTTCTCCTCTTTCCTCCATTGGTTGGGCAAAAGCTTGGGGAGCTCAAGGAGGCTAGGAGAAGGCTCTAGCAATGATTTGAAGGCTCCATCTCCATCCATTTTCCCTATTTTCGTGCAACTTTGTAAAGGCTCCTTCCTACATAGGTATAACTCTCTAAACTTGCATTTCCATGGTTCAAATCCTTGCATTCATATAGGAGACCCTACCCATGATTAATAGAAAGTATATTGAGGTCCTAAGGAGCCCTATTATGATGGTTATCCATAGCTTTGTATCCATTTATGTAGGGATTCAAATTTTGCCCAGCAAGTGACTGTATAAATGTCTAAATAGCCATTCAAATTCTGTTTTCAAGTTTTCATGCCTAAGTTTAGCTTGTTTGCTCATTTAGGAATGGGTATACAATTCCTAGTATTTATATCTAGGTATATATATATGTAAATACCATAAGTGGGGATATGCTTTACATGTAAATTTCATGGGGGCATGAGTGTTCACTGTTTTTGACAAGAATTCCCTGTTCGAGCCCAGTTTGGGGCCATAGGCCATGGAGTTTGTATTCCCTGTGTATGTGTGAACTGTAACTAATGTTTGAGTGTCCTATTTTGGGATTTTGTAAGAGAGTGGAGGGCTTGGACAGACTTGGCATTTGGCCATTAGCCTATGTTTACTGTCAAGTGACAGTAAACTCACTTGTCCAATGTGTAATAGTGAAGTTGTGTAGGAAGGATTGGGTTTCTTATGCAGGAGATTAAACATGTTAGTGAGAGTGACATTGGGGCAGCCCTATAGTAGGCAACTGGTCCTCTTATTCCTCTATTCTTCTTTTATTGCAGTTCCTGATTTTGTATGTGTGTGTCTATTTATATGTGGTATTAGTGAGTAATGGGCTGGTATCAGTTAGAACATGAGAGTTGGTATCCTAGTGATGTTTTAGAGAGTGTGTTAATGATATACATTAGTGTATGATTATATACCTTGTATATGTAATAATATAAAGTGGTGAATATATGTTTTATATATATGTAACTATGTGTGTGGGGGTTTAAAAGGGGAATTAGTATTCACTGTCTAAGTGAACTGGGGCATGTAAGATGGTGAGGGAGCTAAGACTTGGCATGGCCTTTCAGTTTGAATATTGAATAGGAGAGGGAAATGGTGAAGGGAGTGAGCACAGATGGGTGTGCTGCTGCCCTTGGTAGCAACAGCAGAAGGGGGGATCAGTTTAGTGATGGTGAGCATGTGAGCTGGAGAGTGAGAGGGTGTTGATGGGAAGGGGAATGTTGTTCTAGCAAGAAGATTTTACCTACTGTACTAGGCAGCAGGTGGTGGTGTCGAAGGAGGATTTCCACTCCCCCCTAATACAAGGGCTGTAGCAGCAGTAGGACATAGGGTGTACTGTTGTGAGCAGAGCATCATTGGCATGAATCAGTAATGTAGAAAAAGAGATCAGGTAAGTGGGAGTAAGTAAGAGAGTGTATGGAAGAGTGGGGGGTGTTAGAGCACTTGGCTTTGCATTTGCAGCTTGCAATGGCTGTGCATTAGCACTTGGCATTGCCTTAGCTTGCTTAAGTTTACCTTGGCCATTTTGGTTTGAGTTTATGAAGGAGTTGGTATCAGTAGGTGATTAGTGTGTTGTCTTGAAAATATATAGGATTAGGGATTAATTGACATGTGAGGATTAGATATGTTAACTGTTAGTCAGTTGAGTGTAGTAACTTAGTGTCCTATGTATCGGTGAGAGCAGTGTCCCCAGTATCAGGGATATGGGAAATGGATGTATGGTATATTGTATCAGATTTTGATAAGGAGGGGAGTCCCTGTCCAGGTATGGGTATGTATCAGGTGTGAGATTTCATGTGGACATATATATACATGTATGTTTGCTTGTGTGTGTAGTGCATAGAATTATAAATTTAAGTGGTTAGATGACAGGTAGCAAGTTTTATAGATTGGTTTATAGATAGATAGTAGATGGATTGGTAGCTAGGAAATAGAAGAATAGAGGGTGTCTCGATAGAAATTTAGCCAATACACTAGCCTTAGGCCATAGGCCAGAGATGAGATCGAGTTTAAGATGAGAGGAGTTCCTCCTAGTGCACAGCACTTATGCTCTATTGCACAGGGGTGCTCGAGTGTAGCTCAGATGGAAAAGTAAAGGGGGAGGAGGCTACATGGCCTGTAGGCAAGACTTTGGTTCCTGCCATGTGCAGGACAAGTGAGGGTGGCCTGCACTTAAGTGGGCCACTGTTGGCCTGCTGTTGGCACAAATTTGAGGCTATGTCTGCTCCTCGGCAGCAGGGTTTGTCAGATGGGTTAGATGTCAGGAGGCTATGGTGAGTGAATAGGTAGTCGATTGGAAAGTAGGGGGATCCAGGTAGAGGACAGATATGGGCTATAGAGTATCAGAGTTATGGGTTGAAGTATTGTAGTACCTGAGATTTGATTAGAGTGTTAGGATATCTGGATGTTCACGTAGGGTGTGATGTATTAGTTAGTTTAGATGTTAGCTTTAGCCTTAGCTTGCAACAGTAGATGGCATTGCAGTAGCAGTACATTAGGGCAGTGGCTAGTTGCCCTGCTGCACTAGGCAGCAGGGGATGACCTTGGGGTATTGTTTGGCCATTGGCCTTGTAGTGTTATTTATATTAGGATATCCTAGAATCCTAGTGAGGAGGGGGGGTAGTGTCCTCAGGTATTTGTGTTAATTAGTGTGTTAGGTTTAAGTGTATATGACATGGGATATGTGTATCTTGAATGCTAGGATATATATATATATATATATATATATATATATATATATATATATATATATATATATATATATATATATATATATATATATGAAATTGGTTGTTACCTATTAGCCTAGTAAGGGTTTAGCCTATAGTCTAAGGTAATGTAGGATTTACCTAAAAGCCTAGGATGGATTGGTATACTATATACACAAGTATATCCTTGTATAGGGTAATATATAAAAGGGGCTATAAAGTGTATAGGTAGGATATGGGTTGATATAGGTTAACTAGACCTAGAATAACCATGGTTAACCAAAGTTGACTATTTTGACTGAAAGTCAACTGTGGGTCAACATTGACCTAGAAATGGACCTAGATTGCATATCACTCACTGGAGAACCATGTTTAACACTATCTAACACCCATTTAACACATGTATCTCATCTATAGGCCTTGTGATTCCATTTTGGACCTCAATTCACATTCATTGCTCAGGACGACAGGCGAGTACATTCTCTGATAGTTTTATTATGTTGATATATCCTGTGATGCATGTTATATTAGTGTTCTATCTTGATTCTGACACGATGGACTCATGGATTGGTATTTTATGGATTACTTGACTAGAGATACGTTGTTTAATGCCTATCTTGAATAATGTAATCATGACTAAAGCATCCATCGTGACTAATAAAATGCGTGTCAAAGAACCTGGATTCCATGTGTACTAGTCGGGCGGAGAAATACCTTGGAGATATGTGAACATACCCATTCTATCCCATTGGTCTTACGTGAATAATAGCGGCCACACACGTAGGTGTATGGTTTGCCGGATATCCCTTTCTAGCCGTTCACATGTCAAACTTGGTATTTCAAATCACTGGTCTTAACACAGTTTGTCTGAGTTGTCTACAACATATCTTGTATGACAGGTTTACTCATTTTTACATATCTGTCTGTTCTTATATTATCTTGTACACTTGTCTTTTCATTATACATTACCTCTACAACTTGATCATCAAGAATTTTATTATTATTTCATACTCATAGCGCTTGTCAATTATTTTGAACTGTTAGAGGTGATGTGCTCGTTCCAATCCTTACTAGATATGTTGACAAATATTACAGATGATGATGGTGACTGCCCTACCTTCTATGGGGCATATGAGGGTGACATTCAGGAGCCTGAGGAGAATCTAGCTCAGTAGAGGATTTACCTCATGCTTAGACTAGTTAGTTAGGCTTGACTGGACTACGATCCAGCTAATAGTTGAGACTTGTAGTATACTTATTATTTTGGAATCTTGTGTTATGTTTTGAACTCTAACTTGTGTTGGGATCTTGTATCTATTTCCAGTTATTTTCTTCTATCATATCTTTCATATTTCGTGCTATCTTTCTCAGATGTCTTGTGATTGAGTTGTGACATTATATACCTCCGTACAGAGATGACAGGTACCTTTATATTGTGTCTAGATGTTGTATGTTATAGATAACCTATACAGCGTTCTACCGTCGATTCTGCGACGTAGGCTGGACGTACCCATGTTCTCGTGCCCTTCCTCAGGGTACGGGTCGTGACACGTTTTTGTGGTGGCCCATGCAGGTCAGAGTCGCAAGTAGTATGATTTCGTAGTGGTGCTCGACTTAGGGCGCTGCTACGAGCCTGCTACTAGGATATATGTTATAGGCTGTATAGAGAGTTACTCAATCACAACTAGGAAACTTCCAAATCTTATGATTTCCATCATTCATTGTATTTTCTTCAAAATTGTAATCCCCCTTCCCGAAATTTTAGTATATTTTATTTTATTTGAATTGCAATTTTTAGAATTTTATAAATATTTAATATATAATTTATTTTTATAAAGATTTCCTGAATTATTTTAAACAATCATGTATTGTAATTTTTCCTCCTTAGTAGGACCTTAGCATATATGTATATATCTTCCTTGGCCATATGTACGTGGGATATGTGGTTGGGTGATAAACCCCCTATAATTAATGAAATTGGGACCTCTCACCATTTTCCTTGTATATGCTAAGAGCAAACCCTTGCCAAGCAATAACAATTAACCCAAACAGGGCCGAGTCATGCCAGTCACCAATAACTGTAAGACCAACCCGGCCCAAACTCTCTTTACTTCCCTCTCTCTATATGCATTTATGTCAATATGGTGCTGTAGCACAACCCAGAAACCTAGCCGTAATTTGCTAACCTTCATCTCCTTCCTTAAAACCCACTCCAATGCTCTTCCTCAATCCTCCTCCGATCACCCACAGAAACCACCGCCACCGCCGTGGCCAACACCACGACTGGCAACACCACCGTCACCATCTTCTACGTCGCCCATGGTCGCCGACAATGCCCGATGCCGTGTCGCCCTGGAAGCTCCGGCCGCCCCGCAACCAGTCGTCCGCCGCGTCCTTCACTCCTCCGATCGCCCATGGCAACATTGTACAGGCCCCTCGCCGACCTGTCGAGCGTCGACAATGGGGAGTCAACACTAGTCCTTCGGGAGCCGGCAGGAACGGCCATGGCACTACGACAGCCCGCGCCTCCGCGCACGAGCCCTGGCCAGCGCAGATTGACATGTGATTTTGCAACTTCGGCTTTCCGGCGACCCACGTCGGGCAGCGGGCAGATTCCAACCTCTGCTCGTAGGACCTTGCTAGCACCGGTCACGACCCATGCCCCACCATCATTTTCGGTCGACGACGTCCGGCCGATCAACCACCCCGTCGGTGACACAGACTCGCCCACTCTGCGTACAACCGGGCGCCAGCCTGCTTCATCGACAGTGACACGGCCCTCGTGGCCACCCCTTTGTCAGTGTCGGAGCTCACACGGCCACTCTCCAACTTCTATACGACCTCGTCACGTTCTTCCTCCACCAATAGTGAGGCAACCATTCTTTTAGAAGGTTAGGGGAGGAGCTTGAGATCGTTGCTCGTGGTGATCTGATCCTGTGCTGTTGCTGTCGTTTCTTATTCCTCTTCTTACTGTGTCGAGGCTATGATGGAGGATGGTACTACTTTCTACAATATATTACTTTACTATGAAAACAATTTGCATGGGATCTAGTTAATCCCATTCTTTGTCTCAAAAAAGAGTGAGTTGTATACGTATTATTTGATAATGATATTTTAAATTTTATATTGTATACGTATTATTTGATATTGATATTGATATTTTATATATATATATATATATATATTTATATATATTTTATATATATATATATATATATATATATATATATATATATATATATATATATATATATATATATATATATTTCAAAACCATATTATTGTATTAATAATAGGTTAAATATGACTTTTGAATTATAATCTTTTGTTTATAAGTTTTTTTTTGGACATAAAATATGATTCCCTATATTTTCAAGTCCTTTTTCGTAAAATTTTGAAAACTTAGAAATATATAGATTGAATTATAACTAATTTCCAAATATAGTTTCAAGTACCATAATTATTTTCTAAAATAAAGTATAGATAAATTTCTTAAACAAAAATATATTTTTCCTTATATATAAGTCTTTTTAAAATTCTAGATTAGATTGCTCTTTATTGTACTAGTCATATGATTCTAACTCTTGCGGCCCATGACTTTTATTTCGACCCTAGGCTAGTTGGACCATTCTGGACTCAATGACATGAGCCGTTCCATCATTTGGGGTCGTCCTGCGTAGTTATGACAGCTGCGATTATCCTGTGCCAACATGATCCAGTCACAACAAATGCAACTAATCCAGGCAAGTGCACTTTCTGATTGCTTTTCGATTCATAGTAGTTTATACAGTTCATGTTTATACATATGTCTTGCTGCTTGTTGACACGCTCGTCACACGGAGTAGTCGGGAGGGGAAATATCTTAGTAGACATGTGGACTACCCAGAACTATCCCCATAATGTCTATTCGTGAATAATAGCAGCTGTACACGATACGTGCAGGGTGCCGGATTTACCCCATAGTCGTTCACATGTCGAAACGGATATTTCAAATCACATAGGTAGTTGTATTTTATTTGTTTTCCTTGTCTTCTCCACCACTTGCCATGTCATCAGTACTTTCTAGTTTTCATCTCTCATATGTTATTTTCATGTCTTGTAAATTCTATTGTGTTTTCGTATTGCTGTCGGTTTGTGTGCTTGTTTCATTCCTGACTGGAAACCAATATTTTTTAGGTTAGCCGTGGATTCACTTAGCTTTGGGAGATACGGGTGTACTTGCAGACATAAACCTAGAAATAGATAGCAGTGGTATTATTTTCATTAAATGTGTAAGAACATTGTATTTTCTTTCGGATATAAATCTTGTAACTGTTGTAATAAATCTTAGAAATATGAATCAGCAATAAAGTGGTTATTTTGTGATTTTGAGCGTCATGGCCGTGACAGCGTTCTACCGCTGACTCTGCGGCGTAGGCTGGCTTGGACACGTCTCGTATCCGAAAAGCGGGTGCAGGTCGTGACAAAAATCAACCGTCCTTCTTTGATAATATCTTATCTTGTGCCATATTGATCTCTTTGCTTCAATCTATCCTCAGGATGACGATGACTCGAGCTCAGGCAGCTGGATCTAGTACTGCCCTGGAGAGGTTCGGTCCATCGAGGCCCACTGTTTCGGTGGAGGGAGAGGTCCAGACGGCTGTCTCTGCTGCCCTTACTGCTCCGGCCACCCAGGTGGGAGGAGCCGTAGCAGCAGCAGCACCAAGAGGTCTTCCACCTCAGGCTCAGAGGCCTAGTATCATCATACCAGAGACTCTTGTACCTCCACCTGTACTGTCGACAGACGCTTTACAGATGTTCGCTCTTCTCCAGCAGATGATGGAGTCGCAGCGAGCACAGGCAGAGACGTCACAGCGTCAGACAGAAGTCTTGAGACAGAGCATGGAGAATGCTCATCAGTTGGTACTGGCAGCAGTTGAAAAGGTGGCTACTGTTTTGCCATAGTGTGCCCCTGTCCAGGAGCATCAGCAGACGAGGCCTGGCTCTGTGTTAGATTTCAAGAAAATGGTCCCCTGGGAGTTCAAGGGGACTGAGGGCATCATTTATGCCGATGACTGGCTAGAGGACGTTGAGCGGAGCTTAGATCTAGCAGAGCTTTCGAAGAGGCTGTGGGTGTCAGCTGCGGCGAGTCAGTTCTTTAATATCACCTTGACATGGTACCGCACGGATCCTTGTACGTCAGTCAGAGGAATGACCTGGAAGAACTTTCGGAGGCTATTTTAAGCCCCTAGATTTTAGAATATTAATTTTATAATTTTAAAATAGCATTTATACCTTTAAAATGAATTATTATAATTATTAGGAATTTTTTTAGAATTTTTAAATGATTTTTAAATAAATTTTAAAATAAAAAGTATTATTTTGTAATTATTTAAATTATTTTAATATCAATTTGTAATTGTTTTAATTATTTTAAATACTGTTTGCAATATTCGATTTGTCTGTGCAAATTATATTTGTACAGAGCAACAGCGGGGGGGGGGGGGGGGGTATTATGCCAATTAGATTTTTGCATTAACTAAGGCGGTGTAGGGTTTTGTAATGTCTAGTTTTGGGAGGGGGTTTGTGCTAATTGACCACCCCGACCACCGCCTTTCCCTGTCGCCATCTCCGGCTAACCCGACCGAAACCCTAATCCTAAACCCTAATTTCCCGTAAACCTAACCCTAATTCGACCGACTTCCCATCCTATAAAACCACCCCGACCGAAACCCTAGCCTAGAACACCACCCCAGCTCCTGCCCTGACCCCCTTCTTCTCCGACGAGCTCGCCGGAGTTAACTCGGAGCTAGCGCCACCCCTACAGCCGTCGCCGACGCCTACAACCACCGCCATTTTGTTCGCCTCGACGAGCAGAAGCCAGCGCCACCCTTCGCCACGGACCCCGACGCCTACGGCCGCCGCTAGCACCCCCGACAGCATCCTCACGCCGGACACGTACGTGTCCCTTCGTATTTTCTTCGCCGCTGTGTCTCGTTTTCACATAGGCGGGTCGACCCGTGTCGGTGAGTTTGATGGTGGACTCGGACACGAAAAACTCGTGTCGTGTGAGTCGTGCAAGCCTAGGACACTAGACTCGTGTGTCTTCGTGTCCCAAACTGTCAGGACACGAAGACACAGGACTATGGGTTAACGGGTTTACTAGACTGTTATTGGGTTTAAGACCCATCATCTAAAACCATTATAAAACTAACCTAAACACTAATCTGACCAGCAAGCTCGAGCTGGCCCCCTGGTCAGCCGAGTGGCGCTCAAACCCACCTCTGTCCCAGTAGGCCGAGTTCGAGCCCCCCTTTCGTTTCTTTTTTGTTTTGTTTTTATTTTATTTGTTTTATATATATATTTATGTATATATGTATTCATATATATGTATATATGTATATGTATTTATGTATATATATATTATTATATATACTATTATATATATATATGCTGTATTTATATATATATATATATATATATATATATATATATATATATATTTTTATATATAGTATTTTTATATATATGTATATTTATTATATATATATATATATATATAATATATATATATATATATATATATATATATATATATATATATATATATATATATATATATATATATATATATATATATATATATATATATCTATATATTTATGTATATATAAATGTATTTGTTATATATGTATATATATTTCAAATTCAATTTTGTGCAAAATATTGTTATGTATAAATTCACAAGTTATTTTATTATATAATTTTATGACTTGTATATTTTACCACTTTAAAATATATTATTAAAATACTTTAATATTTATATTTGAATTATTGTATTTTATTAATCATGGCCATTTGATGTCCAAACCTAGCATGGGTTTTTGGGCCCAAATGTGTCTAATACATTCAGAGTCTGTACAAGTCATATTGGACTTGATTCATGGCTTTGGGTCCCGTATCTAGACTTCGGTTCAATTTCGAATACGTGGACAAAATATTAAATAATTAATTAATTATTTTCCAGAAATTGTTACTTGCTGTTTTTGAATATTTTTATATATTTTAGTTGCTGCAAAAATCTGGAAACAATTATATTTAAATACTATGTTAATTTAGCTAATTTAATATAATTTTTCTAATATTTAATAAGTACTTTTAGTATTTTATAAAAATAGGAAAATCAAACTCATTTTCAGGATACATATGTTTGCTAATTTTTAATAAATATCTATAAGGGTTTATAAATTCTAAAAAAATTAGTATAAATTTCTATAATTAACAAGGATCATCTTGGTACTTTACTTTATATATAATTTAGCTTTTTGTCTATCTCAAAAATTATTGGAACACAGTGTACAGTCTGATTTATTTATTGAGTAGTTACGACTTACAAGTTTTGTGTTGATTTGAGTTATTGTAGTATTGGACCTCACCCTACACTAGTGTAAAGGTCCTAGAAAGTTAGTTTGGGTATTGTGTCACCCCACATTGGTCTTCTATGCTAAAGTCATCATTTGGCTAGGTGTCCAGTCAGAAAGTCGTGTCGCACAACTAGTGTCTTAGTGTTTAACTTAGTATAAAACTAAGTTTATGTATTATTTCTACAGTGACGAGTCACCAGACATCTATAGCATTTCTATCACTACCTTGCTTTGCTAAAGACAAGTACCTCTACAAACTTTACATACTGCTATAACAATAAACTGTGATCCAACCATGTTAAATGCTGATCCTTGGGGTAGAAAGTTAAATCTTCACATGTTGTATTATTTTTAGTCCCTACCAAGCTTAGGACAGTTTTTATACCTCTCACATGTTTAACAACGGGTCAAGGGGAAACTGTTAGTAGAGTACGTGATCATGCCCCCTTCTCCGTATGTATTTATCGTGCACTGATACATTCTATATGTAACTTTGTCGTATGTTCTGATCCCGCGTTTGTGTATGTATATACACCGATGCCGTTAGTGCACGTATGTGTATTCCAAAAAAATTAATATGTACCACTGTACATCCTATTTACCTATTGACTGATCACGTACATGCTACAGTTTTAAACTTTAAAACGAATATATATTGCCATGATGAAATGTATTTAAAACTGGATAAAACAAGATATGTCATTTTATCTCTTTCCATCACATGATCAGTATTATATGTTTGTTAGAATCAGTACTTGCTTCCATCCTGATAGGATAACGTTATAGGTATACTTACTGAGGAGGAGTTGCTTTGTGATTTCTATTATGGAGTTGCTGTCGAGGACCAGGCTATACTTTACGAGGATGTACCTGCAGGGAAACTCATCTAGTTTGTTTATTTACTTGGGACTCTTGAGAGTAGTCATGTATTAGACTATGTATTTTGTAACTGGACCTGTATCCAATTTTACATTTTAGCCATGTACTCGGAACATACTTATATACGAGATGATTTTGTGTTTGGATATATTCTAACTCATTAGTACATATAGAATTGTTAGCACACTTTGGTCTTATCTTATTTATCCTTAGAACAGCTTACTACGCTTTATCTCAAGCGTAGGCTGGACATGACTCGGCCCGGCCCAATAATTTGGGTAGCGGATCATGACACTATTTAAGGAGAAGTTCTATCCTGATGTAGCCCTTAGTGCGCTAGAGGGCCAATTTGCAGGACTGGTACAGGGGAACTCATCTGTGGACGAGTATACGGTGGAGTTCTTTCGCCTGAGCCGATTTGCTCCAGGGATGGTTCAGGATAGGGGAGAGAAGGCCCGCAAGTTCAGGAGGGGCCTGATCCATGCAGTTCGCTCTCGCACATCTGGGCATCGCGATGCAACTTTTGAGCAGATTCTGATGGATGCTCAGATAGCAGAGGAGGACTATGGTCTTAGGCCCAAGAGGGACGGTAATGTCATGGGTGGTACTAGCAGTAGTACGGGACCGGCTAAGCGTCCCCACGTTCAGAAGGAGTACCCTCAGCAAGCTGAAGCTCAGGTTCAGCAGCAAAGACAGGGAGATCGGGCTGCTCTTTGCAACTATTGTAAGAAGCCTGGTCATTCATGGGACTTCTGCATGAAGAGACTGAAGGTGTGCCTATTTTGTGGGTCAGCTGCACACCAGATGAGTGATTGCCCTAATGTACCTCCATCTGGCAGAGCGCAAGTCCAGAGAGGTAGAGATAGGCCACCTGTGTCACCGTATCATGCCCAGCACCAGAGAGGCAGGGCTTTTGCGTTGACGGTCGAGGAGACCGATGCTGCATGTGATGGGATAGCAGGTCTATCTTTTCCGTCCTTCTTTTCCATCTTGTTGTATGATTCCATTAGTACCTGTCAGAATACTTGGTGATGTGCTAGATAGTATAGTGACCCTAATCAAGACTGCAATATCACGACTAGTAGGACCACAATTTGCATATTTTAGATATAGTTTTCTTGACCTTGATTGTTGGGGGTTTAACCTAGAAGAAGTACGGTCATCTTAATTTCGAGGACAAAATTTTCTAAGGGAGGAGATTTGTCACTACCACTTTTCTAGGATCCTACCATGGTCAGGGATTCCTGGGCGCCTCAAGTGGACATCTAACTCTCTTAGGGTACATTTGTCTCATGGGTGATGTATCCACTATAAATTTATGTAACTTGCGTCTGGATAACCTGAATAGTCTGCAGGACTTGTGACTGTGGAAATATCTCATTGTATCTTGTTAGTAACTAGGCTTGTGATAACCCTAGTTAGTTAACGTATCAAGCCGTAATTGTTTGGCCGTGGCCGATGGATGGAGTCAGTCCAGTCCAGTCTAGTTTTGTCTAGGCAGTGCCCATATGTTTATTTCAGTACATTATTGTTTATACTTTACTTTTGTCGATAACTGATTAAAAGACTAAGTTCTATTCAGGAGGAGGGTTATAATCTGGTCCTTGTTTGGTTTACGGGTTGTAACTTGGCTTCCAAAATGGTTCTTAGTCATCTGGTCATTTGTCATCCTATTCAGTACTCACACGCCATATACGATCCTTATGCTATAAAATGATTATAGAACTAAGTTCTGTTCAGGAGAAGGGTTATAACCCCGGTACTTGTTTGGTTTACGGGTTGTAACTTGACTTCCGGAATAGTTTCTAAGTCATCCTATCATTGTCGTTCTATATAGTTCTCACATGCTTACATGATCAATTGATTTTACATATTCTCATGCTTCCATTTACTTAACATGACTACACTGCACATTATGTCACATGTTTATTACTTTACGTCACATGATGCTTTACTTATTGTCTTTTCTATTTTCGGGATAAGTGCATTGGTAGTGCACGAGTCTCGATCAACATCTACTTATTTGTATTTCTAACCGTTGATATGTTAGTTATTGCTGGTTTTAGTTCATAAGTTTGGCTTCCTTTGTGGTACTTGCTATTGGGGTTCTGACCCCACTAGTTTTGTTTGGCCAGATCTGATAGAGGAGTCCGAAGGATCTTCCATACCATCTATTCGACAGTGACTACCCGGAGCACCAGAGTACCTGAGTGGGTTTTTTTATCATTCTCCTACTAGCTATGTACATTATTCTTTTGTGGCGTTTAGCCTCCGAGCACGTGTTTAGCTCGTATTTTGGTTATTGACATTTAGCCTACGGGATAAAACATGATGTGCGTATTCTAGACTATAGTTAGAACTTATCATGTATGACTATTACTCTTGCTAGTTCTCTATTTTGTATTACTAGCTTCATGATCATCCATGTGTATATGGTTTGGGACGCTTTACTATTGTATGTCTGATGATCATACTTCTTATACTTTGTATAATTGCCTGTGATTGAGATACCTAGGATTGCTTGACCTAGGAACGACTATTGGCTTGTAGAAGTAACCCCCATGTCTTGACAGCTTAGACATGATTTCAGAGAACTGGCATACTTTGGTATTTCGTAGCTGGCCTTGTCCGTCCCTACTTGCCAATATTCTGGTTCTGGGGCGTGTCACATATTTTAGTGGTAGCCCATACAGGTCTGATTTATCAGATATGTGGGGGTTACTAATGTTTAGTTATATCAATCACAATTATCCTTTATTGATATCCTTCGTATTATTCTCGATCTCTGATCATTTGACCTGATATCTGTCTTGATCGTTGATCTCTTTTGTTCCCTCGATTTGATCATGTGTCCTTTAACTTTCAGGGACACTGTTCCTAATCCTTCCGATTACCTTGTTTGGGTTCTGCCAATGGCAGGTCAGCAATCTTCTGTCAGGCTAGTTGTGGAGGATCAGTCTCAGCATTCAGATGCAGAGTCGATAGTTGACTCGAGGGCAGAGATGTCAGTCCATCCCGATCATCCAGCTGTGCCCGTACAGTCAGCAGTCCGAGCTGAGGTAGTTCCAGATCAGTCTGATGTACCTGTACCCAAAGCTGCCTGTACCAGAAAACCAATCATATGTAAAAAGTAACCTATAGGGCTTCAAAAGGTGACCCAAAATGCTGTTGCTAGTTTATAGTGAAGTTCCAAAACTCTTGCTCCCTATCAGTATGGGTTCTAATAGCCTTAGTCAACTGATGCTTAATTTCTTTGATCAGTAGCTCAGTTCTGAATTACTTTCCCTCGTATCTGTGTTTGTTCCAATTTTTTTAGATGACAAAAACAATTGCCGCCGCCACAATATGATGTATGTGATAAGCCGTGTCCCAATTGGAGAGACGAGCATCGATGTCGTTGCCTATAATGCTTGCCGAGCACTCCTTCCTGAAATAAGACCAAATTGAATGAGCCGAGTTGCCCTCCGCAAACATGTGATCGATAGTCTCCATCTGCCGGTCTTGGCAGCAATGGCAGACGGAGGCTAAGTTGTATCCGTTGGAAGAGAGTATCTCGTTTGTGGGGAGCTTTCTACCGATCACGTGCCAAATTAAGATAGACCACTTTATAGGGATGTGCTTATGCCAGTAGTGTCGAGAGGTTATTGTAGACAGACTTACGACCTGTACCTCCCAAGCCGAAGACAGTAAAAACTGACCGTTATCTGTAAGAGACCAGGAAGCATAGTTGGGGTCTATCCCCAACCGAGCGCCGGATTTGATGATTTGAGTGGCCCCCGCTCGATCGAACAACAGCTAGACTCGCCGCCAGTCCCACGCCCCGTCAGCCGCGCCCAGGTTGCAGGTGATGCTGTCGGGCGGCACGTGCGATACCGAAAGGAGCAGTGCGCTGCCCGCCCAGCACTCGCACAATATATTGGAGTTCCCGCTTCCCACTTTGTGCGGAGAAGGGATTCTGCCAGTCGCCTGCTGTGAAAGTTTTTTTCTCTTTTGCAGCCCCAATAACAAAAGAGAGGGAGAAAGAATTCTTTTTGGTCATTAAGGGCCGTAGCAATTTGGAGGATCGAACCGCATAAAGAGACGTTCGCTTCAAAATTCATCAAGCGAAGCAATGGGTTCAGGTACGCTTTCGCAATTTATTTATGTTATTCATCTTATGAATCAATGTGTATAATTTTCAACAAGTGGTATCGGAGCCTCCCTTGTTTGATTGGTTCAAAGTTTAAGGATCATTTTTTTTTGTTGATAAAGAACCCTAAATCTTTCGATCTAATTTAATTTAGGGTTCCCTTTTTTTATCAGAGTTTTTTAATCATAAGTCTCATAAAGAATTTTGTGTTTGACAGAATAATATTTGGTAGTGAGAGAAAAATAGTTTTACTTCAGAATGACCGTTTCTATGAATCATTTGACACGCATCCGAGACAAGACACGTCAAAGTAATTTTGTGCGTATCGGTGTCATGTAGTTGCTGGAAAGTTTATTGATTCCTTTTATATATGTTTAGAAAGAATAAGCTTTTGTGTTTCTGACTACACGCGATTTGGTAGTGGCCCGATTATGAAGTCGAACCTTTTTATTTTTATTTTGGTTGTTGGATAATTATTGATTTCCATGACTTTAACTAATATTTGGAGAGCCGTGCACTGTTTGCATCATGCAATATGTGCTTATTATTAGGAACAGGTTATTATTTAGATTTGATAGACACTTTTATTATACCGTCTTTTAGACGAAATTTAGTTTCAGTTTTCTTGTTGGACAAATCTGGTTATCATTGTTCGTTAGAAACAATAAATTTAGTCTATCTTTAAATTCAAATATTATTGGTAACAGTTCTCTTAATATTTATGATAACCTATATTCACTGGAAAATATTGCATCTTACAATAAAAGCTTGCATGTGGAGTCACGTGGAACTAGACCCAAAAATAAAAATAAAATTAGCATCATTATGACACAAGCGATTATGTCACATCTCTAGAAATAGAGTTGAACGACTTGTGTCAGATAGGATTTTGGATTCCTTTGACTTCATAGACATTAATGTCTGTATTGATTGTGTAAAGGAAAGACATACCAAAATTGTAATCATGTATTTTATTGTCTATGCTGACAGCTCAAGGGGTTAATAATTATACAATCTCACACAAATGAATTTTTTGATAGGAACTGTAATATATTTTGAGGATGTTGAGTTTGGGGGAACTGCAATATACGTAATTGAGTTGGGCTGGAGTCCACTTGATACATAGCTGTCATGTTTACAAATTTCTTGTCCTATGTATTTTGGGACTGTGACGTGACAAAATGGGGATGATTTACCACCGTTCTAAAAGTGTTTTAGACTATTTTAATTTTAGTGTTGTTGTAATGCTTTAAGCTTTTTTAATTTCAATGTTATTGTAACATTTAGACTTTTTAATTTTAATGTTGTTGTTGGTGGTGTTATTTTAAATTTCGTGTACTTGTTTATATTTTTTAAGTCAAATGTATTTTAATTTTAGGAATGTTGATGCTATTCTATTAATGTCTGCCAAATATTTAAATATTATTTTATTAATCAAATGAATCTAATAAATAAAATTATACTAATAACAAATATATTCAATATTAGATTCTATTGAGATCTCAACAAGAATATTTTAATGGTATAATTATTATATTATTTATATTTATAAATTAAAATATATGGTAAGTTAGTTAAGTTTAGTGTCTAATATATGTACGATATATTACTAATTAGTTACAACTTGGATCCTCAAATTTGAGGATTTTCTCTCTCTTCCCTCAAATTTGAGGATCCAACATCATTTTCTAAAAGAATTTGAGATAGTCCCACATCGGCTACACCAAATGGTGAGTATCTCAATATAATGCATTGCTTGTGTTGAGGTGTGCACATGAGGTGTGGTGGGGCACAAGTGGGTGTCATGTGGGAGTATTCTCCTAGAAAGAAAAATGATTAATTCCAACAAAGATGTAAGTTGATTTTTGTTGTGCGGACTCGGACTCGGACACGGACTCCAAGATGTCTCGTGCATGCACAGGAGTGTTCGAGGGGTAGGCGTGGACTGGCACACTTCTATGCTGATTGTGGGATGATCTAAAATATCAAACTCTATTTTTGAGTATTGGTATTTTAGTCCCACATCGGATAGGAGAAGAGGTGAAGTCTCACTCCACTCTATAAATAGAGCCCCTTGGCCTCCTTTGAAAGATGCACCAAGAAGAGAGTTAAGAGAGTCCGTAAAGTCCAGGAAGCCCGTTCAAGTCTCAAATTTTGACTTACGAGTGTTCCAGAAGTTCTTCGTGAACTTGCTGGTTCCTGGAAGCAGATCGTGGTGGGGCGAATCTTGATTTGAGCAACGGTGATCTTAATCACCCCAGCAAGAACCTTTCATCTTCTTCTTTCTTCTTTCTTCTCCTTCATTTGAGTTGTAACTCAGTTCTGTCTGTCTGCAACTGCGATTGCAAGGAAGAACGTGAGATTTATTTTCGGAACTCAGTTCTGTCCGACAGCAACTACGGTTGCGAGGAAGAACGTGAGATTTACTTTCTAATTATTGTTGCTTTTGTATTCAGATTCATATTGTAGTGTTCCTCTTGGATCTCGAGAATAATCAGAAGGTGAACGTTTGTTGAACCTCTGATCTTGTCACGACCCGCTACCCAAATTATTGGGCCAGGCCGAGTCATGCCCAGCCTACGTTGAGATAAAACGTAGTAAGCTGTTCTAAAGACAACAGGATAAGACTAAATGTGCTAACAGTTCTATAAGTGAAGAAGAATCATAAATGCTCCAAACACAAAAGTCGTCGTATATAGTAAAATGGCCAAGTACAAGTGAGCTAAAATGTAAAACTGGATACATGTCCAGTTACAAAATATGTAGCCTAATACATGACTACACTAAATATCCCAAACAGCTAAGCAAACTAGACGAGTCTCCCCGCAGGAACATCCTCGTATGGCAAAGCCGGGTCCTCGGCAGTATCTCCATAATATGTATCGCAGAGTAACTCCTCCTCAGTAAGGACACCTACAACGTTATCCTGCCAGGACGGGAGCAAGTACTGAATCTAGCAAACTAGCATATGAAACATGAAAATAAACATGTGAGGAATAACTGGAAACATGGCATCACACAATCTATCATGGCAAGGACACATATGTCATAGAGACAGATGTATATGTAATGTTTAAAACTGTAGCAGGTACGTGATAGGTCAATAGATGTACAATGTACCGAGGCACAATGTAGATAAAATGTACATACGTACAAGTACACAAGCATAGGTGTACATCCGTACAGAAATACGGAATAATGGCCTACGACGCAGTATCATATAGAATGAACTTTGTTCGGTACGATAATGGGGGCATGATCACGTACTCAGTTACTAGTTTTCCCATAACCCATATTCTATCATGTGAGAGATACATAAAAACTGTTCTAAGCATGGTAGTAACTGGAAGTACAACATGTGACATTTTAACTTGCTATCCCAAGGATCAACATTTAACATGGTGGGTTTTGCAGTTCATTTATGTGACAATATGTAAAGTTCGTAGAAAGTACTTACCTCTAGCAAAGCAAAATGAAACAAGCTGCGATAACAGTACTATGGATGTCCGGTAACTCGTCACTGTAGAAGTAAATACAATAACTTAGCTTTTACACTAAGCTAAAACACTAGGACACTAATTAGTGAAACACGACTTGTGACTGGGCACCTAGCCAAAATGATGACTTTGGCATAGGAGACCAATGTGGGGTGACACACTACTTTAACTAACTTTCTAGGGTCTTTACACTAGTGAGGGGTGGGGTTCAACACAGCTAAAACTCAAAATAACACAAAAAGCTACAAGTCGTAATTAATCAATAAATAAATCAAAAGACCATTGTGTTCTAACAATTTTAGAGATAGACAAAAGGCCTAGTTTTTCTTAAAGTAAAGTATCAAAGTGATCCTTGTTAATCATAGAAATTTATTATAATTTTTCTGGAATTTATTAACCAGTACAAATATTTTATAAAAAATCAGTTTTCCTAAGTACACAGAAAATGAGTTTTGGTTTCATATGCCAAACTAGTGGCAAAACTATAATTTAAATACTATAAAAATTATACTAAATTAGCTAACTTAACATAGTATCTAAATACTATTTTTCCAGAATTTTAACAGTAATTTAAGTATTTTTAGAAATCCAAAAACAGCATTACACACTTTAAAACAATTTAATAATTACAAACTGACATAAAAACAAATCTAAAAATTACAAAACCATATTAAAACAATTTTAATATTTACAAAATGATATTTAAACAATCTAATTAATTATAAAAGTCAATTAAAACATTTTAGAAAATTGCAAATTAATATTTTAATATATAAAACTCATTTAAAAATTATTTAAAAATTCTAGAAAAATTCCTAAAAATCCTAATAATCATTTTAAGGCTAAAAATGACATTAATAATTAATTAACACTAATTAATATGAAATTTGAAAAATAGGGGCTGACACGATGTAAATCTGCTGTCTCTGTCTGACACGATGCTTACCGGCACTCCGTGTAGGCGAACTATCTGCTGCATGTATAGCTCTGCCAACTTCTCGGTGGAAAGCCCCACCTTGAAGGGTATGAAGTGCGCACACTTCGTCAGCCTGTCTACGATGACCCAGATGGCATCCTTCCCTCCTTGGGAACGAGGAAGCCCTGAAACGAAGTCCATCGTAATATGTTCCCACTTCCACTCGGGAATGGGTAACGGCTGCAACAAACCAGCTGGCCTCTGGCGCTCCGCCTTGACCTGCTGGCAAACTAGGCATCTCAAGATAAAACGCGATACATCCCTCTTCATCCCGTGCCACCAAAGATGTTCCCGCAAGTCACGGTATATCTTGTTAGCACCAGGGTGAATAGAATATCTCGATCGGTGCGCCTCCTGCAAGACTGCCTCTACCAGCTCTCCCTTCGGCTCGCACAATCGGCTGCCATGCCTCAAGGATCCATCCTCTGCTATCGTGAAGTCATCTAGCAATCCAGCTAACGCCTGGGGTCGAAGTCTGCGAAGGCTCTCATCTGTAGACTGTGCCTCCCGGATCTGCTCCATCAAACCTGACTGAATGTCAAGCGCCATCATCTGTATCACTGATCCTGGCTGAACTAGCTCGATACCGAGCTTCTCCAGATCCTTCCACAAATGCCGATCAATCATTAGGTACCATGCCATCGGATGCCTGCTCAGCGCATCCGCCACCACATTTGCCTTCCCGGGGTGATACTGTAAATCGATGTCGAAGTCTTTCATCAACTCCAACCATCGTCTTTGCCTCATATTCAGCTCTTTCTGCGTGAACACATACTTCAAGCTTTTGTGGTCAGTAAAGATTTCCACACGCTCTCCGTATAAGTAATGTTTCCATAACTTGAGTGCAAAGATCACCGCAGCTAACTCGAGGTCATGGGTAGGATAATTCCTCTCATGAGTCCGCAATTGCCTAGATGCATAAGCAATCACTTTTCCATGCTGCTGTAGGACACATCCTAGCCCCTTCCCAGAAGCATCGCTGTAAATGGTGAAACCTCCAGAACCTGAAGGTAAAGTTAGAACTGGAGCGGTCGTCAGCCTCCTCTTCAGCTCCTCAAACGCTGCCTGGCAGTCCTCTGACCAGATGTACTCTGCGTCCTTCCGCGTCAGCTTCGTCATGGGTTCAGCTATCCTAGCAAAGTCCTGGAAGAACTTTCTATAATAGCCTGCTAAACCCAGAAAGCTCCTGATCTCTGAAACTGACGTCGGAGCCTTCCACGTCTCAACTGCAGCAATCTTCCTGGGATCCACCGAGATTCCATCTCCAGTGACTACATGGCCGAGAAACTCCACTCGGTCTAAAAAGAACTCGTACTTCGGCAATTTGGCAAACAATCTCTCCTGCCTCAGAATCCCCAAAACTATCCGCAAGTGCTCTGCATGCTCCTCCGGCGTCTTCGAGTATATCAGGATGTCGTCGATAAACACTACGATGAACTTATCCAGATACTGGTGAAATGTCTTATTCATCAAGTTCATAAAGACAGCTGGCACATTTGTGAGACCAAATGGCATCACCAGAAACTCGTACTGCCCGTACTTCGTATTGAACGCCGTCTTCTGGATGTCTGCTGGCCTAACCTTCACCTGGTGGTACCCGGACCTCAAGTCTATCCTGGAAAACACCTTCGCCCCACTCAACTGGTCGAACAAATCATCTATCCTAGGCAGAGGATATTTGTTCTTGATGGTGATGGCATTCAAGGCCCGGTAGTCAATACACAACCGGACTGTACCATCTTTCTTAGGCACAAAGAGCACTGGTGCTCCCCATAGAGAAGCACTGGATCGAATGAAACCCTTTTTCAACGGATCATCAATCTGCTCTTTCATCTCTATGGCCTCCTTGGGATTCACTCTATAGCAAGCCCGGGATACTGGTGATGAACCCGACACTAAATCTATAGTGAACTCCATATCTCTGTCAGGCAGAAGTCCTGGAAGATCCTCTGGGAATACATCCATAAACTCCCTAATGATAGGATGTGGCGGTGCTGCGTCCCCGACTGTCGCACAACAGTTCGGCTCTAGGCTGATCTCCGGCCCTGTCCTCCTGACACTGAATGGTGCTGTGCCTGGGGGACTGAACAAAATACTACCCTCATGGCAATCTATAGATGCATGGGCATAGCTAAGCCAGTCCATCCCCAATATGATATCATAACCGGGGAGTGGCATCACAAAGAATTGCCCCTCAAACTCTCTCCCGGCTATCATAATAGAGCATCTATAGCTAGCTCTAATAGGCACTGGTCCTCCTTCCGTCATTACTCTACTAATCTCCGCAGTAGGTGTAGATACTAAGTGATGTTCATGCATGAACTCTAATGACAGAAAAGTATGAGATGCACCAGAATCAAACAAGCATAGAGCTAGAAAAGTATGCAATTAAACATGACCTGTAATGACGTCAGCTAAGTAATCTGGCTCCGAAACCTGCTCCGGCTCCGGCTCAAGGGCTAGGCTATAAATCTTCCCCTGAGGTCCCTTCTGCTGCTGCAGATGCTGCCCAAACCTCTGCTGCTGAGTCGGGAGTGGTCATCTAGGCTTCGCTACTGGGCAGTTTCGAAGCTGATGGGTGGCAGACCCACAAACTAAACACTGACCCAACCTCTTCCTGCAGACGGCAAAGTCATGACCTGGTCTTCCGCAGAAAGAACATATAGCTCCCTTCTGCTGCTGCTGCTGCCTGGGTCCCGGGGCTCTAACTGGCGGGGTCTGATGATGTGGTGTAGGGGAACGGTAAGTCTGCTGGGGTGGCGTCGGTGCTCTCTGCTGGAAAGCCTGACGCTTGGACGGTCCCTCATGGTGTACAGAAGTCGGCCTCTTGCATGACAGAAGACGCTCCTCGATGCTCCGGGCCAACTCTAGGCTCTGGTAGTAGTCAGTCGTACCGTTCGCCACTATAAGAATGTCAATGTCTGGAACTAGACCATGGCAAAATCTACGGGTCATCTCCTCTGGATCAGCAACCAGACTAGGAGCGAAACGGCTCAGGCGACTAAACTCTGCCGCATAGTCATCAACAGAACGGTTTCCCTGCTGGATGTTCTAGAATCGTAGCCCCATGGCTACTCTAGCAGTGGTCGAGAAGAATTTTTTCTTGAACTGGGTCTTGAACTGATCCCATGTGGCTCTCCCTCTCGCAAACAACGGCTCATTCCGGAACCAGACTCCTGCTAAGTCTATCAGCAGAAATCCCGCTGCCTCGACCTGGAGGTCATCCGACATCCTGACTCCGAGGAGCTTTCTCTCTACCGAATTTAGCCAGTCATCAGCTACTACTATGCCCTCAATCCCTGAGAACTCCTTGGGATTCAGACCCATGAAGTCCTTGATCGTCCCCGCTCTCTGTCGTGGCTCTACATGTGGTGGGACCATGGGACGTCCCTCAGAACGCTCCATGCTTTGACGGAGTAGGGTAGTCTGCTCCTGATGGGTTGTTAGGAACCCCTGAATCAGTGTGAGCAGCTGGTTCCCGTCGAGTGTGACGGAAGCCTGGGTGGGTATAGTGATAGGGGGTGGTGGAAGTATCGGGTCCTGCTGGGCCTGTGATGTGGAAGGTGGTTGTGGTATCTGGGTTTGTGGATCTGTGGAGTGGGAGAATGTGGTAGGTGGAGGTGTATCAGTCGACTGGTCAGCTGACTGGATAAGGAGGGCCCCATTCTCGGGGGTAACATACTGGGATGAACGAGTAAGCACCATCTAAATTACAAATAAAAAGGACTTATAAGGACTTATTTAAAGTATGTAATCATAGGCAAGAAAACCTAATTATAATAGCAAACATGTGATGTATTTCCTATGTTGCAATCCTAGCATTCCTCTAGGTGTTCTAAGCGTCATTCCTAATGTTGTCTAATTACCTTAATTTCCTAATTGCAGGCATGCTTGGTACAATAACGTAACCAAACAATTTAGTCAGGACCTGCATGGGCCACCAGTAAAAACATGTCACGACCCGCTACCCAAATTGTTGGGCCAGGCCGAGTCATGCCCAGCCTACGTTGAGATAAAATGTAGTAAGCTGTTCTAAAGACAACAGGATAAGACTAAATGTGCTAACAGTTCTATAAGTGAAGAAGAATCATAAATGCTCCAAACACAAAAGTCGTCGTATATAGTAAAATGTCCAAGTACAAGTGAGCTGAAATGTAAAACTGGATACATGTCCAGTTACAAAATATGTAGCCTAATACATGACTACACTAAATATCCCAAACAGCTAAGCAAACTAGACGAGTCTTCCCGCAGGAACATCCTCGTATGGCAAAGCCGGGTCCTCGGCAGTATCTCCATAATATGTATCGCAGAGTAACTCCTTCTCAGACGAGAGGAGAGGAGAACCACAGAGTATGGCAGCCCGACGGCGTGTTGCTGCCAATACAGCTCGTGGATGAACGGCGGCACCTCAAACAGGTAGGAATGTATCCAGCATGGGATACGATTCCTAGTTCTGCCGTCAGAGGAACTCTACTACCCAATCTCTCGGGTTAGAGTTCACTCCACCATCCAACTCTCGTGTATAAAGGCTCTTCCTACCATCTAAGGAAGACCCTTCTATTTCACGAAGAGTTCTGAGTTGTCTGATTTACGCGTCAAAAGCGTATGAGCTCCCTGATGTGGGTGTCAGAAGAGCATTGTCCACAGCATCCACATCACCAATGCTAGTTCTGAAGAAGGTTTTCAGCCAAAATTCTGCAAGAAACAGTAAAAAAAATCAGTCAACAGAAACTGGCCAAGCAAAGACAGATGCATTCTGTTCATTTCAGGAAGATGAATTTGTCCTTAGCAAACAAAAAATTCGATGCGTGTATATTGAACTTACCGCTGAGTTTGCTGCTAAGGATTGACAAATTCATGTCTGGTAGCGTGCACAGAGATTTGACATCAGACAACATGGCTTTCCTATTTTCTTCTCATAGAAAATTCATTCTCAGAAGAGAGGAAGAAGAATGGGAAGATGAGTTTGCGTGGAGTTCATCCATCTATTTAAAGGGTCAAGTGCAGGTCTATTCTTGGAAAAGATCCGCATAAATAGCGCTCGTAAATTGTGGAATGAGTGTCACGTGTACTTCGGGAGACCGTGCAACATTGGAAACAGTCAAAGAGTGCTAATTAATATTCTTCATTAAAAGGCACGCAGATCAAACACAAAAGTTGTACTTTATTCTTCAAACAGGCACTGATGGCCTTACAAAAAGATAAAAAAGTGCAACAAAAGCGTAGAAAGTTACGCCCTATTTTCCAGAGCGGCTAAGTTTGATGCCTAACTCCTCTACTCTCTTAACTCCCAGGCGATGCAATAGAGTCTCGAGCATTTCACGCTTCTCCATAAGGCTCCGCCCATCAGAAGAAGACGAGCCATCCAATCCAAAGTAGCTCAAGAGATTCTTGGCTAACTGCGTGGAGTCGTCCTTGAGCTCGATGACGACAGGTTCGGGTTCTTTGCCCCCAAAAGTGGGGTCACCATGGGAACAAAAGCCCAACTTGCGTGCTTCCTCTTCGGCTGCTTCCTTTGGGGTCATATTTTCGAGAGATGAATGTCAAAGCTGAGAATCTCTTCCTGTTTATATAACAGATCTCGTCGACAGTTCATATTCCACCATAAATTGGACGCAATCAGTCTCGAAGAACGAAGAGTTATTATGACATTTAATAAGTTCATTTGGATTTTTTCAAAGAACTTCGAAGTCTTTTCGACTTCCGAAAAATTTTGGAGCCATCTCAGCGTGACTTTAACTCATTTTCATCATCTTTATTTTCAAAGTATTTCAAAAATATTTTATCATTTTTCGAAAACTTTGAAGGGGTTTTATAGGCCTCAAAAATGAAGTCACGCTGAGTTGATCAGAACAAGTCATGCAGAGTGATCCGAGAAGCAGCACAAAAGATACGCTAAGTTCTGCCTGTCCATCTCCTTTAGAAATCACGCAGAGACAGCTCAGCCATACGTCAGAATCATAATAACTGACAACACAGCAGTCGAGAAACGTCTCCTCGTATGCCACGTATGCACAGAACTCGAGAGATCATCGCCGTCTTTTGCATGATTTTCGAAATCTTCCTTAGCAAGACTCACTCTTCACCAAGTTGGCGTGACTTTGGGTCTTATCTTCATTTAATGCGGCTGACAATATAATCAATGTCAGAGATTTTGTGTCAGACGAAGCGTGCCAAATCAAGACAGCTGGCGGTTTGCGTGGATTCTGAACCTTCTCCTTCCTCAAGTTTGCGTGGATTTTTGAGTTATTCTTCTCAAAGCCTGCGTGAATTCTGAAGTATTCTTCTTCAAAGCTTGCGTGGATTTCGCCTTCAACGAGTCTGCGTCAACGAAACTGCGTGGATTTTTGCCTTCAGCAAGACAGCGTGGATTTCATTTCAACTGGAGTACGTGGCAGCCATGCCACCGATCTCTCTCTCGCGTGCCCAGTAACTTGCACACGACCCATGTACTAATGCCATGTGTCCAACAGTTACGGGCCACGTCCAGTAACTACTCACTAACCCTGCATGTATTTAGAGTCTGCGTGACTTTTCAAATGCACCAGTGGTGAGGTAGTTATCTTTTCAGTTACTGTTTTGACTCTATAAATAGAGTTCTTTTTTTTCTCATTCATTGTATAGATACATTGATATCTACTGTCAAAATTTTGAGAGCTTTTCTTCTTCGCATAGTCGAAGGGATAAAGCGATCGTCTTCTAGATCTGATTCCTACAGTTGTAATTTTCCCAGAAACATAACAAATAAAGAGAATTTCTTTATGGAAAACAAATTGGCGACTCTGCTGGGGAAAACCATCTCCTCTTCTGAGATGGTAACAACTCAATGCGACACTTCGTCAATCGGCTCGACGAAGAAGGTGATGACGATCAAATTCGATCAACTCGCCTATGAAGAAATACAGCGGGCTAAGGGTGGCAAGCCCATTCCAGCCTCCATCATCACTGCCAAGTCGAAGGAACACTCTGTCTATGTCCCTAAGAATCAGTTGGCAGTCAATGGTGAAGTCTCTGCCACAGTGTCTACTCCTAACACTGGCAAGAACTCCACTGCAAGCACGCACACTCTTGTGTGCTCGAAGATGACAGTAACTAAAAGTCACGTTGACAGTACTGGCTCCTTAGCCGAATCTGTTCCAGCGTGCAAATTCAATTCTAAAAGTCACGCTGACAGTACTGGCTCCTTAGCCGAATCTGTTCCAGTGTGCAAATTCAACTCTAAAAGTCACGCTGACAGTACTGGCTCCTTAGCCGAATCTGTTCCAGTGTGCAAATTCAACTCTAAAAGTCACGCTGATAGTACTGGCTCCTTAGCCAAATCTATTCCAGTGTGCAATCCCACATTCAAAAGTCACGCTGACAGTACTGGCTCCTTAGCCAAATCTGTTCCAGCGTGTAATTCTAAAATCAAAAGTCACGCTAACAGCTCTGGTTCTTTAACCAAGTCTGTTTCAGCGTGTATTTCATCAGAGAAGAATAACTCCTTAGTTATCTCTTCTTCTTCACCGAGTTCTACTAGAACTGGGGGTGGTCTTCCACATAAAGTCCCTTCGAAAAGGAATAACTCTTTAGTTGTTTCTTCTGCTCCTGTAGTTTTTACTCCAGGAACAGCTTTGACTGATACTTTTGTTAGTCAAAGGAAAGGAGATGGTCTTTTGACTACTCTTCCTTCTGGACATTCTATGTCTCAACATCTGAATGAGTCTAAGAAGAAACATTCCTTAATGTCTTCCTCTTTGATTTCTTCAAATTGGGCACAGAATCTGTCCATTAAAGAGGGTCTGTTACCAACTCCTAATCAAAGGAGTGGTTTAACTCTTCCTTCTCTGCAAATATCCAGATCAATGGAAGGAAAACTCCATATTTCCAAAATTAATATGTTACCTTCCACTGATTTAAGAACAAAACTCAGCACTTCTGGTGTTAAGAAACCATACCAATTGGATATGAAGATAAAAGATCCAGATGCAGAGTATGCAAGAAATTATGTGGCTCATATTAATCACTCTTTGTATAATCAAGAGCCATCAAGACCCAAGAACAGGAAGTATATTCCTCAATCTTCACAAACAGATTTACGGGAATATCTTCAACAGAAGAGAAGGAGTAATTCTATATCAAAGGAACATGCTGAATGTGACTTTTATCCAAGAGTCATAATTCAGTGCAGATGTGAATCAACAATTCAAGACCATGGTGATCATGAATGTGACTTCCAGCCAAGAGTCACAATGCAATGCAGATGTCAAAATAAACGACAGTCTGTCTTTAATAGGATTCAGTATGAACCTATGCCTGATGAAGATGAGCCTTTGTTTGCATCTGTCAACATGACTTCTCGGGACACCGGGGGTAGAGTTGATAGTCCAGATGGAGTATATAGAAACACCAGAGCAAGAGTCCTGGCTTCTAGTCAAAGAAATTTGATCCCTGAAATTGATTCTGAATTTCTTGGAGAATCTAACTTCCCACCTCTTCCTACTGGGGGTAATTCTCCTATAGTTGACTTTGATACACGAAGTAATGATTCAGAGCATACAACATCTACTAGTTCATCAATAATCCCTCATACAGTCACGACTTACATGGTTGATGGGAATACTGATGAACCTTCTTCTTCCCTGACTCCTCAAGATCAAATAATTGCTTCTTTGGAACAGCAAATGAAGTCTATGACTGACACAATGAAGTCAATGTATGAACTCATGACAGCTCAGTTGCAAAATCGACAGACTGTATCAGATGCCATACCAGTTGATACTGATATAAGTCCAGTACAAGTTCCTCCAGCAGTACAATCCAATACTCCTGGACCTGCTCAACCAAATCCTAGTCTCTCTGGAGCTGGGGGTAGTGCTTACAATGCTGTTCCTCCTCCCAACTATTCTCTACAAGCCATAACTCCACAATCTTCGGGAGTTGTCTCTGAAGAATTAAAAAATCTCAAAACTCAATTCGAGGCATTCAAACAGAAGGATGGTTTACAAAGGTTAGGCATCAAGCAGCCTTATCCAATAGAATGGAAGCAAGTATCATATCCTCCTAAATACAAGCCTCCTACTATCTCATTCTATGATGGAACCACTTCTCCAAGTCAGTTTATCAATCACTTTGAAGTGATGACTGATCAACTACAACCAAGTGATGCCCTCCTTATTCGGGTATTTATTGGATGTCTCAAGGGAACGACTTATGAATGGTATAGAAGTCTCCCAGATGGGAGTATTACCTCATTTGCTGGTTTCAAACAGATGTTTCTTGAAAGGTTCTATGAAGGGCTTAATGACATGACTATGTCTGCTCTTATTAGAATCAAGCAGAAAAATAATGAATCTACAGAGGAATACATTGAACGGTTTCGAAGAGAAGCTCTGAAGATGCCTCTTGGAACTCCTGATGCTGTCACCATTGACACGTGCAAATCAAACTTGTTGCCAATCATCAGTATGTGGACAGGGTCCACTCAATTTCAAGATTGGCCTTCCTTCATAGTCAGTGCTAAAGCTGCAGAAATCAGTGCTGAAACCTTCAAAGGTTTAGGAGTGCAGATGACTCCTAAAGAAACAGGACAAGGTGCTAACAATAAAAATAATGCTCGCAAAGGAAAAGAAACTCTTGAAGTTAATCTTCAGAGCAAAGATGTATCAAATGTTCAAACTCCTGCCTCTACAACTCAACAATCAAGAACACCTCGCCCCAGAGAAGAATATTCTTTTGATGACGATAATGTTCTTGGTATCTTTGAATGTCTGCTGAAAGGTAATAAAATACAATTACCAGAGATCAAGAAACCTGATGAAGCTGGTAAGACAGATCATCCTAAATACTGTCCATATCACAGAATGCTGGGTCATACAATTCGTACATGTTATGTATTGAAAGGAAAAATCCAAGAAATGATTAAATCTGGAGCTATCTCTCTTACTCCAAAAGAGAAGACCGTCACCTCCAACGTCGTCTCTATGCAATTTGGAAATTTCCCTCCTCAACTCCTTGAAAGTGGGATTGTTCCTATTCCCAAGGCAACTCTTGACATAGTGAATCTTCCTCCTCCACAGTCTGAAGGATTAGTGCCAATCACTTTGGAAACAGGGGAATCATGTGGATCCATCCTGATCTAGTGGCAGATTTTGAATCGCCTTCTCCTCAAAAGATTTTTTCTCAAAAATCTAAGAAGGCTGGAAAGATCAAGTCATGTCATATGACTTCTCTTGGGTCTACCTCTGACACAGAGCCAAAAGACAAAGAAGAAGCACTTGTTAGTGTTACTCGAACGGGGAAACCTTACCTAAAGGATTATTCTAAAAATCCTGAAGATCCTACTGATATCCCTTCAGATGCTAAAGATGCTCCTAATGTTCCTCCCGAAGAAGAACCATCTACTGAACCTATTCCTCCCAAGCCTACGGCTCTGGAGAAAGGCAAACAACAGGCTCGGTTTGATAAGCCAATCAAGAAGTCTTCTCCTCTTGGACTTCAGAAGCCTTATAACTTCGACATTTTGGCTCAGCTTGCTAATACTCCCGCTAGAATGTCCCTTTTTGAACTTCTACGTCTTTCCAAAGAGACTCGGGAGACGTTAAGTGAAGCACTTCTACAAGCTGACTCTTGTCTTGCACAATTGAAGAAGCCGGATGCGGAACCTGCCACTTGCTTACATTACAACAGTGTACTGGAGATTATCCCAAATATCACCTTTACACAAGACGACATGTTACTGGAGGATAATCGACATGATCGACCTCTCTACTACACTGGTTATATTGATACGATGAAGATAGATCGTATCCTCATTGACCCAGGGTCTGCTATAAGCATAATGCCAAAGAGTTTATTGGATGAACTAAAAATCCCACTTCACAAGCTCTCCAAGACGGTTACTACTATCTTGGGATTCAATCAAAGCCGAAGTGAGCCTTTGGAAAAGATTCATCTGAAGCTTCAGATAGGCGATTTCAGATCTAAAGTCACTTTCTATGTGATCGAGATCGCGGGATCCTATAATCTTCTTCTGGGGAGGCCCTTTCTTCATGAAAATAATGTGGTGCCCTCTACTCTTCATCAATGTTTTAAATACATTGATAGCAATGGAAGAGTACAAAAAGAAGTTGCTGATATAAATCCCTTCTATGGGGTTGAAGCTTATTTCAATGATTCCCGAATGTACAAAGAAGAGTATGCAAGGATCATACAAGCTATGGAGAAAGAAGATGCACAAAGTGAGACTTTAATAATCCCTGTTAAATGTCGAACTACTCAGCAATAATCTCCTAAACCCTCTGGAGAAGATTCTTTCATCATTCCAGTGAGTGGACGGATCTCTCCGTTACCTCAGTCATCTACTCAGAATATACTGATCATTCCTGTCAGTGGGCGTACTACAGTTCCTGTACCTTTACAAGATACTCTGCTAATTCCAGTTGGAGGGCGGACTACTCTTCCTACTCAAACTTCAAGGGAGCTCACCTCTTCTGAGCCATTTGTTATCGATCTTAATCGAAACAAAGCTTCTTCTTCTTCTCCCCCTTTAGTCATTGACTTGGCTAAAATCTCTAAGGCTCAGCCTTCTCCCAATGTAAATATTGCTGCTTTTACATTTAATGAAAAGTCTCCACCTTTGCAGTACGTTGATGTGTGTAATTATGTTCATAGTTATTTACATCTGTTAGATGACTTGAACACAATAACCATAGGAGTTGTACAGACTGTTCATACAGATGTATCTCTAGAAACTGTACAATCTTCATACTTTCTAGTTCCCAGCAGAAAGCCAGGAGACGTTCCAATATTCTTCTACAAAGGGCCTCAAAATCCTTCTGATCTTGAAGATAACGACAAAAATGATGATACTGGAAGATTACAACTACGTCGTTATAGTCAGCAATCTAGAGACATCATCAAAAATATGGGCTATGACTTCAGGACTGGCCTTAATAATGGAAAAGGAAGAAAAATGCCTGTCCGGATTCCTCCTTTGAAATATGGAAGGACGAAATGCGGATTGGGTTATACTGCTCCTACTCCTTTCATCAACATTATCCATGAAGATCTTGAGTCTGACGAAGATAAGAGATCTGATTCTTCTAGTACCACTTCTTGGGATTCCGATACGAGTATCGGTGACTTCTATTGCAACCTTCTGTCTTCTAACATGGTTTCCATTGACCATTCTGAAGAAAGTGATGAAGACGAAGAAGAGTTTGAAATCTCACCTGAATCAGAACAGTGGGCCCAAAGATTAGATAATCAATGGGAGTTTCGTTTCGAGCAAAAAGAACCTCCGACTGAAGATAAACTTGTTCAAATAGATGTTGGCGAAGAGGGATCTCCCAAACCAATATTTATCAGTAAAAGTCTTTCAGAAACTGATAAGAAAGACATGATCAAACTCATTCGTGATTATATCGATGTCTTTGCTTGGAGTTATGAAGATATGCCAGGGCTTGATCCTCAAATTGCAACTCACAAGCTCAATATCTTGCCGAATGCTAAACCGGTCAAACAACAACAGCGACGATTTCGTCCAGACATCATGGATGCAATTGAAGCTGAAGTCAATAAACTCATTACCTCTGGGTTTATTAGGGAGGAACAACATCCCGATTGGGTGGCTAATATTGTTCCTGTTCTTAAAAAGACTGGCAAGATCAGAGTATGCATAGACTTCCGCGATCTCAATACGGCGTGTCCTAAAGACGAATTTCCTCTACCAATCACTGATGTCATGGTTGATAATACTTGTGGATTTGAACGAATGTCATTCATGGACGGGTATTCTGGGTACAATCAGATCAAAATGTTCCCAGAAGACGAGAAGCACACTTCTTTCAGAATGCCGATTGGTACATACTGTTATACAGTTATGCCATTCGGTCTCAAGAATGCAGGAGCAACTTATCAACGAGCTATGAGCACTATATTCTGTGAACATTTGCGGAAAACAGTCGAATGCTATGTTGATGATATTGCAGTCAAAAGTCGACAAAAGGAGGATCATATCCAAGATTTGAAGACTATATTTGATCTAATGCGTAAGCATCAATTAAAGATGAACCCTACTAAGTCCTTCTTAGGCGTCTCTAGTGGTAAATTTCTCGGCTTCGTCATTACCTCTAAAGGTATACACGTGGATCCCGAGAAGATCAAAGCCATCCAAGAGATGCGTCCTCCACGCACCTTAAAAGAGCTACGAGGATTTCAAGGAAGAATCGCTTATATCAGGAGATTTATCTCTAATTTATCAGGACGCTGCAGACCATTCAACAAACTTATGAAGAAAGGTGTCTCTTTTGTCTGGAATGATGAATATCAGAAAGCATTCGATGATATAAAACAATATCTAATGAGCCCTCCAGTATTGGTACCTCCCGTCTCAGGAATACCGTTCCTCCTCTATACTCGAGCAATGAGTCATTCATTGGGTGTATTACTCGCTCAAAAGAATCAAAATGGCCATGAACAAGCCATTTATTATCTCAGTCGCACTATGACCGGAGCTGAACCTCGATATTCACCGGTTGAAAAAGAATGTCTAGCCTTGATATTTGCTGTCCAAAAGACACGTCATTATATCATTGGCCAGACTATTCATGTCATCTCCAGGATCAATCCTATACGGATCATGATGAAGAAACCCAGTGTTTTGAATTCTCGATTGGCTAACTGGGAAATCCTACTTGCTCAGTATGATATGCACTATATTCCTCAGAAATCAATCAAGGGACAAGCTTTAGTTGATTTCCTGGCTGCTCACTCAATTCCAGAAAATTCAAAACTCTATGATGAAATCCCAGATGAAGTCCTAGATTCAAATCAAATTGCTGAAGAAGATCCTACTTGGCATCTATTCTTTGATGGAGCATCAAGAATTGGTCCTAATGGCGATATTGTTGCTGGAGTTGGAATTGTTCTTGTATCGCCAGAAGGTCTTGCCATCCAAAGAGCTTATTCTCTCGATCAGCCGTGTTCAAACAATGTAGCTGAGTACAACGCATTGCTTATTGGTCTTCAACTCGCTAAACATCTGAATATTCAACATTTGGAGGCGTATGGAGACTCTAAACTTATTGTCAATCAGATCAGGGGTACTTATGAAGTTCGCCATCAAGATCTGGTTCCTTATCATAGAGTGGACATATCTATGGCCTCATCATTTAAGGAATTCTTTATTGAACATGTTAGGCGAGCATGTAACACAAAAGTTGATGCCCTTGCTAATCTTGCAGCGGTGCTGGCTATCCCAATCAGACGGCAATAAATGATTGTTGTTCGTAGTCAAGAATTATTTCATCTTGAAAATAACCTGACTCTAGGACTTCCAGTTGACATTGAAGAATCAACATCTCATGACGTCAACACAACAAGAGGATTTGGATTTAGTCGTAAATCGATATCATCTTCATCCGATTCCAGCATGGAATTCATCTTCAGTAACTCAACTGAGAATCAGAATACGGATAAAGATTGGAGACTTCCTTTCTTAGATCTTGTATTGTATGATATTCTTCCGGATGATCCGAGTGAGGCAGCATCTATCAGACGACGATCACTCAGATTCTATTACAATCATACAACAAAGACCTTATATCGTCGAGCTTATGATGGTTTACTCCTTCGGTGCATTGCCGGTGATGAAGCCCAACAAGTTATTCGTGAAGCACATGATGGAATTTGTGGAGCGCATCAACCTGGGCCAAAACTTCAAGACCGTATTCGACGGATGGGTTATTATTGGCCAACTATGGTATCAGATGCCATTGAATATGCAAGGAAATGCAAAGCTTGCCAAATCCATGCGGATTTTATACATCAACCTTCGGAATTTCTACATCCGATGGCAGCATCATGGCCCTTCGAAGCTTGGGGCATGGACATTGTCGGCCCGATCAATCCACCGTCATCTAAAGGTCATCGGTTCATTCTCGCAATAACCGATTACTTCTCCAAATGGGCCGAAGCTATTCCTTTATCTGAAGTTAAGACGTCTAATGTCATCAGCTTTATTAAGCACCACGTCATTTACAGATTTGGTGTTCCTCGACGCATTGTTCATGATAACGGACTACAGTTTGTCAGCCAGAAATTTACTCGATTCTGTGACGATCACCGGATCAATAATGTTGCTTCTACCGCATATAATCCAGCAGCTAACGGATTGGCAGAAGCTTTCAACAAGACTATCATCAAACTTCTAAAGAAGTTTGTCTCCACTAACAAACGTAATTGGAGTGACAAGCTCGGGGAATGCTTGTGGGCTTATCGTACTACAGTCTGTAATGCTACTAAGTGTACACCTTTCTCTCTGGTGTACGGATCTGAGGCTGTTCTCTCATTAGAGATTCAAATTCCTTCTTTAAGGATAGCAATCGCTAATGAACTCACTGCTGAAAATAATGATCGTCTTCGACTTCAAGAATTGGAGGCTCTGGATGAAAAACGGTTATCTGCTCAACAGAATATTGAATTCTATCAAGCTAGAATTTCAAGGGCTTTTAACAAGAAAGTCAGAATTCGAACATTTCAGAAAGGAGAACTTGTGCTTACTGTCAGACGCCCGATGACTATGACACACATGAGTAAGGGCAAGTTTGATGCAAAATGGGAAGGTCCATTCATTGTCAATAAGATCTTTTCTAATGGGGCTTATCAACTCACTACTCTAGATGGTAAAGCCACTATGATGCCCATCAACGGCAAATTCTTGAAGAAGTGCTACGTCTGATATTTTTATCAAGATTGTCCTCCCATCACTCTCCAGCTGTTTCATTGTTCTTTCCGAAGAATCATTCTGATATCTATTATCCCCAGTGGAGATAGGTATTCTACTTTGTATCGTTTTCTCAACAAATTTGATATCCAGAAAATCATGTCCACATTACCTCTGAATTTTCTATCTCAATATCATATTTATGAAAGTGATATTTAGTCTTTCTGATTTCTGAGTCAAAAGATCAATGAATAAAGGCAAAAATATAAAGTGGGAAGGATATATCGTAAACAAAGTTTCCTTAAACGGAGTTTATTTGAGACAAATCCTTCAAGAAAAAAAAAAGTACATCATCATGGAAGATCACTGTGATCCCTTTCATATTTGGGACGAGGACCACATACATAATCAGCAAAAGAATTGAATACATCTTTTCCTGACCGCACCAAGAATTGACAGGCAGCCAGCCTCATTGCTTCTTCTTCTTCGGTTTCTCCTGGTTCGACCAGGAAGTCCAGGATATCTATTGGCAGCTTGGGAGTAGACGAGCTTTCGCCCATTTTCTTCTTCTGCGGAGGTGGGTGTTCTTTAACACCTTCAGTAGCTTCAAGGGCGACTTCAGCCTTCTTTATGTTCTCTTCAAAAGACATTGTGGATAAAATGTGATCCTTCTATTCAAATATATGCTCTATTTATAGGCATATGGTTACAAGGATCGAAGGGACGTATTCTTTCCCGATATTCAGTTCATCCATTTCATTTCTCACATTCATCCGACGTTTCACATGTTCATTAATACTTGACGGTTCGTCCGTTCATTTATTACATTCACTCGACAGTTCATCTGTTCATCGTTTCTTAACGGTTCATCCGTTCATAATCTTCTATCAGTTCATTAAGTGGGGATTCGTTATTTATCATGTTTTCATAACCTCTGAATCAATTCTGAATCTGCTTACTCATTTGTCATGTTTTGACCTCTGCATAGAAATCAATCTATTTTCTTTCGAGTTCCTATATATTATCATGTCCATAATACCTCTGATAATATCATATACTCTAAAAACAGAAAAGATGATTTTATTATCTATCATGTCCACAATTCATCCACAAATACAAATCATTGAAGCATAGAAGAAATGTCATTTCCATTCCCATTTCACCACAAAAAGTCTATTACATTTTTCTTAGACTTTTCTACAAATCATAATGGAAATCTATTACAAATCTTGGATTTTCATTCTACACCACAACGATAACCTAATAGAGATCTATCTTCTTCTTTGGATCTTCTTCGTCGGACCTTCTCCGTCAGGTTCGTTGTTGGTTGCAATTCCTGACTGTCTGGGTCTCAGTCACGACCAGATCAGCAGGAATCAAACTCTGGTCTTCTCTCTCAGACGAGAGGAGAACCATAGAGTATGGCAGCCCGACGGCGTGTTGCTGCCAATACAGCTCGTGGAGGAACGGCGGCACCTCAAACAGGTAGGAATGTATCCAGCATGGGATACGATTCCTAGTTCTGCCGTCAGAGGAACTCTACTACCCAATCTCTCGGGTTAGAGTTCACTCCACCATCCAACTCTCGTGTATAAAGGCTCTTCCTACCATCTAAGGAAGACCCTTCTATTTCACGAAGAGTTCTGAGTTGTCTGATTTACGCGTCAAAAGCGTATGAGCTCCCTGATGTGGGTGTCAGAAGAGCATTGTCCACAGCATCCACATCACCAATGCTAGTTCTGAAGAAGGTTTTCAGCCAAAATTCTGCAAGAAATAGTAAAGAAAAATCAGTCAACAGAAACTGGCCAAGCAAAGACAGATGCATTCTGTTCAATTCAGGAAGATGAATTTGTCCTTAGCAAACAAAAAATTCGATGCGTGTATATTGAACTTACCGCTGAGTTTGCTGCTAAGGATTGACAGATCCATGTCTGGTAGCGTGCACAGAGATTTGACATCAGACAACATGGCTTTCCTGTTTTTTTCTCATAGAAAATTCATTCTCAGAAAAGAGGAAGAAGAATGGGAAGATGAGTTTGCGTGGAGTTCATCCATCTATTTAAAGGGTCAAGTGCAGGTCTATTCTTGGAAAAGATCCGCATAAATAGCGCTCGTAAATTGTGGAATGAGTGTCACGTGTACTTCGGGAGACCGTGCAACATTGGAAACAGTCAAAGAGTGCTAATTAATATTCTTCATTAAAAGGCACGCAGATCAAACACAAAAGTTATACTTCATTCTTCAAACAGGCACTGATGGCCTTACAAAAAGATAAAAAAGTGCAACAAAAGCGTAGAAAGTTACGCCCTATTTTCCAGAGCGGCTAAGTTTGATGCCTAACTCCTCTACGCTCTTAACTCCCAGGCGATGCAATAGAGTCTCGAGCATTTCACGCTTCTCCATAAGGCTCCGCCCATCAGAAGAAGATGAGCCATCCAATCCAAAGTAGCTCAAGAGATTCTTGGCTAACTGCGTGGAGTCGTCCTTGAGCTCGATGACAACAGGTTCGGGTTCTTTGCCCCCAAAAGTGGGGTCACCATGGGAACAAAAGTCCAACTTGCGTGCTTCCTCTTCGGCTGCTTCCTTTGGGGTCATATTTTTGAGAGATGAATGTCAAAGCTGAGAATCTCTTCCTATTTATATAACAGATCTCGTCGACAGTTCATATTCCACCATAAATTGGACGCAATCAGTCTCGAAGAACGAAGAGTTATTATGACATTTAATAAGTTCATTTGGATTTTTTCAAAGAACTTCGAAGTCTTTTCGACTTCCGAAAAATTTTGGAGCCATCTCAGCGTGACTTTAACTCATTTTCATCATCTTTATTTTCAAAGTATTTCGAAAATATTTTATCATTTTTCGAAAACTTTGAAGGGGGTTTTGTAGGCCTCAAAAATGAAGTCACGCTGAGTTGATCAGAACAAGTCACGCAGAGTGATCCGAGAAGCAGCACAAAAGATACGCTAAGTTCTGCCTGTCCATCTCCTTTAGAAATCACGCAGAGATAGCTCAGCCATACGTCAGAATCGTAATAACTGACAACACAGCAGTCGAGAAACGTTTCCTCGTATGCCACATATGCACAGAACTCGAGAGATCATCGCCGTCTTTTGCGTGATTTTTGAAATCTTCCTTAGCAAGACTCACTCTTCACCAAGTTGGCGTGACTTTGGGTCTTATCTTCATTTAATGCGGCTGACAATATAATCAATGTCAGAGATTTTGTGTCAGACGAAGCGTGCCAAATCAAGACAGCTGGCGGTTTGCGTGGATTCTGAACCTTCTCCTTTCTCAAGTTTGCGTGGATTTTTGAGTTATTCTTCTCAAAGCCTGCGTGAATTCTGAAGTATTCTTCTTCAAAGCTTGCGTGGATTTCGCCTTCAACGAGTCTGCGTCAACGAAACTGCATGGATTTTTGCCTTCAGCAAGACAGCGTGGATTTTATTTCAACTGGAGTACGTGGCAGCCATGCCACCGATCTCTCTCTCTCTCGCGTGCCCAGTAACTTGCACACGACCCATGCACTAATGCCATGTGTCCAACAGTTACGGGCCACGTCCAGTAACTACTCACTAACCCTGCATGTATTTAGAGTCTGCGTGACTTTTTAAATGCACCAGTGGTGAGGTAGTTATCTTTTCAGTTACTGTTTTGACTCTATAAATAGAGTTCTTTTTTTCTCATTCATTGTACAGATACATTGATATCTACTGTCAAAATTTTGAGAGCTTTTCTTCTTCGCATAGTCCAAGGGATAAAGTGATCGTCTTCTAGATCGGATTCCTACAGTTGTAATTTTCCCAGAAACACAACAAATAAAGAGAATTTCTTTATGGAAAACACCTCTAGCAAAGCAAAACGAAACAAGCTGCGATAACAGTGCTATGGATGTCCGGTAACTCGTCACTGTAGAAGTAAATACAATAACTTAGCTTTTACACTAAGCTAAAACACTAGGACACTAATTAGTGAAACACGACTTGTGACTGGACACCTAGCCAAAATGATGACTTTGGCATAGGAGACCAATGTGGGATGACACACTACTTTAACTAACTTTCTAGGGTCTTTACACTAGTGAGGGGTGGGGTTCAACACAGCTAAAACTCAAAATAACACAAAAAGCTACAAGTCGTAATTAATCAATAAATAAATCAAAAGACCATTGTGTTCTAACAATTTTAGAGATAGACAAAAAGCCTAGTTTTTCTTAAAGTAAAGTATCAAAGTGATCCTTGTTAATCATAGAAATTTATTATAATTTTTCTGGAATTTATTAACCAGTACAAATATTTTATAAAAAATTAGTTTTCCTAAGTACACAGAAAATGAGTTTTGGTTTCATATGCCAAACTAGTGGCAAAACTGTAATTTAAATACTATAAAAATTATACTAAATTAGCTAACTTAACATAGTATCTAATACTATTTTTCCAGAATTTTAACAGTACTTTAAGTATTTTTAGAAATCCAAAAACAGCATTACACACTTTAAAACAATTTAATAATTACAAACTGACATAAAAACAAATCTAAAAATTACAAAACCATATTAAAACAATTTTAATATTTACAAAATGATATTTAAACAATCTAATTAATTACAAAAGTCAATTAAAACATTTTAGAAAATTGTAAATTAATATTTTAATATATAAAACTTATTTAAAAATTATTTAAAAATTCTAGAAAAATTCCTAAAAATCCTAATAATCATTTTAAGGCTAAAAATGACATTAATAATTAATTAACACTAATTATATGAAATTTGAAAAACAGGGGCTTACAGATCTCGACATCGAGTCTACCATCTTTGATCAAGTCCCGGGATTAACAATCTCAAAGCAAGATCCTTGTAGATGAAAAAATTTTCGTGCTTCTCTCATCGATACCAGCTTTAACAAGTTGGAGAAATTCGACGGAGAACACTTTCAAATCTGGAAGAGGAAGGTCACCCTTAATCTTCAACTTGTGGACGTAGACCATGTGTTGATTGAGGATGAACCGACGATTCCAGAAGGAGGAACGACCGATGCTATTGCTGCTGCACTCGTCAAGCAGAGCAAATGGAAGAGAGAAAACAGCATATGTAAACTGTTGATTCTTAATTCTATGGAAGACTCTCTAGCAGAGTCATATTCCAAGAAGGTAAAGGCCAAAGAGATCTGGGATTCTTTGGGTAAGCTATATAAAGATGATGAGAACAGATCCAAAATCTTCATCGTCGAGAAGTACCACAAGTGGCTCTTTGAAGATGAGATGGCGATGCTACCTCAAGTAAAGGAATTCCTGAAGTTGCGCCAGAAGTTAGATGACGAGAAGATGCCCCTCGTCGACAAGTTTGTCGTTGGAGGAATAGTCTTGAAACTTTCTGTTGGTTGGAGCAACTTCTATGCTAGAATGCATCGGAAGAAGCTGGACATTAGCTTAGAAGATCTCCTACAAGAGATCCACGTTGAGGACGAAATACAATCTCAACAGAAGATGGACTCTCTGTCCAACCAATTGGCTAAGGCCAACTTGGTGAGACAAGAGAGTTCAAGGGAAAGCAGGTGGCTTCTCATCACAAGAAGAAGGACTCCACTAATCTGAAAGTGAAGGGTCCTTCGTTCAAGCAACAGAAGTCCAAGTCCCACGTGACTTGCTTCAACTGTGGCAAGAAGGTCCACTATAAGAGTGAATGCAAATCCAAGCCCAAACAAGCTGAACAAGGTAAGTCTAGTAAGGTTTCCATGGTTTCTAACATTGTTGCTACGATTGCTCAGGTCACAGCTGTAGGGGCTGACTCTGACTGGTGGATAGACACCGGTGCGACCTGCCATGTCTGCTCTGGCAAGGAATGGTTCGTCACATGCCAGCCAACTTCTGAGAAAGTTATCATAGCGAACCAAGCCCAAGCTGAAGTTTTGGGGATCGGAACTGTGGAGCTGAAAATCACAACCGGGAACACTCTGACACTTTATGGTGTGAAACACGTTCTGGTGATTGCAAAGAACTTGATCTCTGAAAGCCTGCTTAGCAACGCAGGCTTGAGGATGGACATCAATGCTGGCTAGATGGTGATGTCCAGGAAGAGAACTTACTTCGGAAAAGCTTTTCAAACCGAAGGGATGTTCAAAATTCAGCTTGTAAACCAGTCAAATATAATCAATGCAATCGTTTTTTTCTGATTATTCTCTTGAGTTGTGGCATAATAGGCTAGGACATGTTCACTGTAAAAGAATTAACAAAATGTCCAGTCTAGGACTTATCTCCAAATATGGGGGTAAGGTAGAGAAGTGTGAAGTATGTGCTCAGACAAAGATCACAAGGAAACCCTTTCATCAGGTCAATCAAAGCACAGATCTTCTGGAGTTGGTGTACTCTGATATATGTGACTTCAAGAAATTCTCTACAAAAGCCAGGATGAAGTATTTCAAAACCTTCATCGATGACTTCTCAAAGTACGCGTTCGTCTACTTGCTCAAGTATAAAGATGAAGCGTTCGAGAAGTTCAAGGAGTTCAGGGCCGAGGCTGAACGGCAAACTGGACAACAACTCAAGAGGCTAAGAAGTGATCGAGGCGGAGAGTATCGGTCTCATGAATTCACATTGTTATGCAAAGAACATGGAATCATAAACGAGACTACTGCTCCGTATTCTCCTCAATCTAACAGAGTAGCGGAGAGAAAGAACAAAACGTTGACAAAAATGATGAACTCAATGCTGCTAACTGCGGGTCTTCCTAAATGCTATTGGGGAGAAGCTGCATTGACGGCCACTTTTATTCTAAATAGAGTGCCGTATGCAACTTCGGAAGTAACTGTAATGCCCCAGTCCCAAAATACGTAGGACTAGAAATACGTAACATGCCAGCTGCGCATTCGACCAGACTCTGGTCCGACTCGAATACGCATAAGCTGTGTTATAATGGACACAATCTACATAATAAAATTATATCTATGTCTCAATCCACAATGAAATAAAACATAAGAAAGAGCCACAGGTGTTAAAGTCGGTCGCCCAATAATACAGAAACTCGAATAGACTCGAGAAAGAAATATGAGTCTATAAAAAAACTAGGCTATGGCAGCAGATGAGTAACTAATATGATTAAATAACATACCTCGATAGAAATAAAATAAGTACCTTATACCAATGCCCACATATCAAGGCGATTAGCCTCAGTATCTTTAAACAGGCTCCAGAACCGTTTAAGCTGCAAAACTGGCAGGGGACCAGGTCCTCAGGGGGACATAACAAGGTACAAGAAACAACATGCCAAAAGTAAAATAGTATAATGCCACATACTCAATGATAAACTACTGTAACCATCTAAGTGATATGCAAATGAGAGTATGGTATCGTACCCCGGGCTGGTACTCACGGACTCATCCGTATGCTAGACAGCACCCTCTAGGCTCCGTGTGGGGGAACCCAATAAAGGATAGTATATGTAGATATATGCACTTTAGATTCCGTATAGAGAACCCAAAGTCCAGTACTCATGTATATAGAATATGCACAGAGCACGATGAAGACTCTCCCCTCCCAATGTAACCTCACGTCTCATGTCCACGACGTCTCATGTCCATAACACGCAAGATCATGACCTCTAACTAATGTAAGGAGTCATAATAATATATATGTTATATACCTATCTCATATCATGTATCCTATAAGCCTACACAGAATCACCATGGATACCTCAAGAAGGATTCTGTAACATATAATAGTGTCAAGTGTCCTACGGTCTGTCGTGCTCAGGATACAAGCACGTATCATGGGTTCGTGGTAACAACTCTCTAACTGACGATACCTGACTCCGATGACAGATATCGGCACCCAAACCTTATTCGGACACTAAGTATCGTCTCACGGCCCTAAGCTAGACACACACACACCAATCCTATCAAATAGCTATAGTAACTAAATACAAATAAATAGAGCAAGAACTGAGATACATGATGGCAAGGTACACTTGCCTGTTGCCTGCTGCCTGCTGCGGTGTCGCCTGACTGATGTCTTCAGTTGGAGGTACAGCGGATCCAAGTTGTCCTATTATAGCATATTCTAATCAATGCACAATCTAATTCAATTAATATAAAAAGAATGTGATCGTTTGCACAACGTCAACTAGTATGGTGACTTTCATGCCAACGATCCAACAGTTGTGTGGCCTTCGACAACGTGCTAATAACCACGTACCATACTACTTTCTATTATTTCGTGTGGGTCTCGAACATCAAGTTATCACACGTACATTTAGGCATTTATATGATTCCAATACTATAATCCTAAACATACGTAGATACGACACGATGTCCCAAATTCACGACGACGCTAAACTATACTTTGAACATGCATGTAGCCTCTCAAACACGCATGTCGACAACAAATAAAACTGAAATTAATATGAATTAATTTCTGGAATTTATATTTATTTAGTTAAAAAAAATACTAAAATATTTGTCGTTGCATATACAATATTTCGTTGCATATCGACTAGGTATTTAGTAACTTGACAACTAGTTTGTGCATGCAAAGTTGCCAACTTATGTAGAAATAAATCATTTAATATATAAAATATACTAATTTATAATCTAAAATATAAATTAAAACTATTTTTAAACATTATTTGATGATAATATATACAAGAAATAATTATCTAGTTAGTATGTCTAATTAATGACACAATATGGCCAACATACCTATTTATTTGGAACCAATTATAATAATAGAAAAATTAATATTTTAATTCTAAAATAATATTTAAAAATAATTCAAACATATCATATTTATTTTATATACTAAAATTAAGCTAGCCAGTTAGCACATTCAAGTAATCTCACTAGGTTGTCCAATTTCAGTTGATTCGAACTAGATGAAATCTTAAAAATATAACACTTTATATTATGAAATTAATAAACTTATAAATAATATTCAGAATATATTACCATAGAATTTAAGATTCTTAACCATCGAATTTCAGTAGGACAAATAGGACATAAATATAGACAAGTTCTATTTTGAGAATCAATGATTACGGTGACAAAAATAATGAAGTTGCAAACAAATATATACATAAAAATTTACGAGATGAATTTTGGACATAGTGGGATGTTGTAGAAGAGTGTTAGGAACGTTACCAAGAGATTAGTTGCTGCCATGGGGTCTCCTAAGGGTGCGCGAACAGCAGTGCACCGAATTCAGTTTCAGCCTGGACACCTCTGATGGAGGGGCTGTTTTGAGGGAGTTAGAGTGAGTTTTGATGAAAAGTTTGTGAAGAGAAAATGGTGAGCACAGAGAGAGGAAGAAGCATACTAAATTTGAGAGAGATATGGCCGGAATGGTGGAGACTAGTTGAATTCAGATTCAGCTTTGGGTAGGGGTGGAAAGATGGTTGTTTGGAGGAAAATTGAGAAGGATTTTGGAGATGGTTTATGAAGAGAAAATATTATGAAGTAGGTTAGAAAGAAGTTTTGTTCAGATGCTATGAGGTAATAAGGTGAGGAGAAGTCTATATATAGCCAACCATTAAGGGGGAGGTGAAGGGTTAAGTGGAGAGTTAATGGTTGAAAGTTTTTGTAGGTTATGGAAAGGGAATGGTTAAGGGTGCTTGGGAGTTATGGAAGATGAATAAGTGGGGAGGATTGGGTGCCCATTTATTGTACTTGACCACAATTGAGTCCAACCTATAGTGGTTAAGTGGTGAGTTAATGGTTGGGTTAAGTCCAAAGTATATAGGGCTGAAATTATTTCTAGTAGGTTAAGTGTTAGGTTTTGCATGTCATATCATTATGTTTGGTGTTTTGTAGAGAGGACAATAGCTATGTGGAGGTATGGGGATATTTGGGTTGAGTTTGGACTAGCTAAGTAAACCGATAGCTCAATAGGACTAGAGATTATGTCATTAGGATTTACAATAAATAAAAAATATATAAAAGTCTAATTTGTCTTAAAATATAAATTAACATTGACTATTCTTATTAAAAAAAATATCCAAAAATTCAGGGAGCTTACAGTAACTCCTCATGAATTCTGGTTCAAAGTCAGACCTAACTTGAATGTCATTCGAGTGTGGGGGTGTCTGGCTTATATAAAGCTCCCAGATCTGAAGATTCAGAAGCTGGGGACAAGGACTACGAAGACGATCTTCTTGGGATATGCCGAGAAGAGTGATGCTCGGAGATTTCTTGATATTGAGTCAAATCATATCATCGAATCTCGCGATGCTGAATATTTTGAAGACGAGTTTGTAAGGCACAAGAACATTGTTCTAACAGACATTCTGGATAATGATGAAGGTGCAAAGGTGACTGAGATCTTCAATGAGCCATTTGTCCAAGATGAATTTATTACTGAGGAGACAACGATTGAACCAGAACTTGCTGAGCCGTCATCGAAGCGAGCGAGGAGGCCGAAGAACTTCGGAGATGACTTCATCACCTATCATGTGGAGGCAGATCCGCTTACCTATGATGAGGCGATGAAGACCAAATATGCTATTTTCTGGAAAGAGGCGATAGATAATAAAATTGAATCAATCACCTCCAACAACACTTGGGTGTTGGTTGATCTACCTGAAGGAGTAAAACCTATCGGATGCATGTAGATCTTCAAGAAGAAGATGAAAGCTGATGGAACCATTGACAAGTTCAAGGCCAGGCTAGTGGCAAACGGGTTTTCTCAGAAACAGGGGATCGACTACTTTGACACGTATGCTCCAGTAGCTCGGATGACCACCATCAGAATGTTGATTGCTCTTACAGCGATACATAAGATGGTGATACATAAGATGGATGTGAAAACAGCATTCCTGAATGGCGAACTGACCGAAGAGATCTACATGCAACATCCAGAAGGGTTTGTCATCAAAGGTCTTGAAGACAAAGTCTACAAGTTGGTGAAATCTCTGTACGGTTTAAAGCAAGCTCCTAAAATATGGCATGAGAAGTTTGACAAAGTCATAAGGTCAAATGGCTACAGGGTCAGTGAAACAGACAAGTGTGTCTATACGAAGTTTGCTGACGGAAGATGAGTCATCGTTTGTCTATACGTGGACGACATGCTAATCCTAGGTACGGATATAAGCTGTGTCACGGAGACAAAGAAGCTCCTCTCGATGAAGTTCAGTATGAAGGACTTGGGGATGCTGATGTTATCTTGGGACTCAAGATCATTCGGACAGATACTGGACTAGCGCTGTCACAGTCTCATTATATTAAGAAGATGATCACTTGTTACGGGTATCAGGATCTTCCAGGGATAGATACACCGTACAAATGTGATCTGAAGCTGAAGCCTAATTCAGGGGAAAGCGTCAGGCAGCTGGAGTATGCAAGCGTCAAGGATAGATACACCGTATATTATAAAACCAACATTGTCATTCCCTGTTCGTCTCTGCATCGTTAGCTCTTAGCAAAACATATGATAGACACATGCAGACTGATTGGCAGCTATGACTCTCCGGTTCAGCTCTGTACCAACCAACACCTATCTATATGATGGTCCATAGGAAACCCATGATTAGCCGCTGTGACTCTCTTGGGTTCAGCTCGTCGCTAAGGACTCAGATCGACTCCCATTTTCATATGGAGGCCCTAATCTCTCCTAGGCCGAGTGGTCCAGGCGCCCCCAGATCCACCCGAGAGACAAATTTTTCTTGTTAACAAGTTGTCCTAGACCACATACATGCTCTAGCAGGATTCTATCAGATGAGACAGATTTGCGATCAGATGTACGACATGTTCTTTTCATGCCTTTGCAGATATACGACACGTTCAATTCATGCCTTTCTTTTCTTGTTATCAAAGCAACATTCATATCTTAGCGAGGCAACATGTGAATTCTCTTAAAGCATACTCAATGATTTACCATCTTGTTATTAACAATAGTATTCAATCAAAAACTCAGATTCTTAAGGCGTAAGCAAATCAGCAAATGAGACTTCGTCCACTCACCCAGATCAATCGTCTTCTATTGCAGAGCCAGCAATCCGATCTTTCTGTCTATCTAGTGCCTTCGCGGAGCGGGGTACTACATAATTACCCACCGAAAAGAAGTTTCGTCTTCGAAACTTAAGGAGAAACTTACGATATCCTTAGCAGCGATAGTCCTCATCCTTTGCCATCATCAATCCATTAAATCACAATTCAGATCATGTCAAAACTCTTGTTCAATAAAGTATTTCAATCCCAATCAATCAAATCGATAAAACATATGCCGGCATCATAAAAATATTTACGGACTTATTGTATGGAACGTTCATCTCATTGATGATATCAAGCAGTCAAGGACATTTCGATCAGAAGAACATGTTCGAATTCAATTGAATCAATTGGCCAGAGGATCGTATTGCTCTGATACCATTCCGTCATGCCCCGATCCCGCAGAGTCCTTTCATCTTCGCTTCGGACTCTTTTGGGACCGTTCGTTCTCACTAAGGTGTGATGCCGTGCAAGCCTAAGTTGCGCTTGCACAAGGCCAAGACCTGATGCAAGACAAGATAGACAAGGTTGACAATACGCAGCGGAACGTATCGCAAATAATTGAAGCAGCAGCGGACATATTTTAGAATACATGTATTGAACACAATAGTAACAAGAAATAATTCTCTTTATTGATTTCATTTGAACAGATTACAAGCTCTCGATTCTCTCTGATATAATATTACAATCTCTCAGAACTTTACAGATTATAATGATCCCGTTCTCATACATTACATCCTTTTATATACAAAACTAACTCTTGCAACATATGTCATCTCTTGGCATCTCTTCTGATTTCTGGCTCCTGAGGATGAGGCTCGGGCTATCGCTTCGGACTATCCTTCTCGATGCATGGTGCACCTGCATGCAGACTGATGGTGGGTTAGTATATCAGCATACTGGTGATTGTGAACAAAGAGCTACATTTGTCTGAAACGATCACTGTTCATTTAGTGAGAAAACGTTTCTTGTGATGTGATCTTGCTATCTTTTTTACCTATGTTCATTTCATGCATACAGAATCAGTTTGCATCTCTTTTTGAAAACATCTTTGAAAAGCCAACATTTCAATTCAGTTCATTTCAAGCATACAAGGGACTAATCATTTCTAGCACGATGACTATTCATTTCATGTGCAGTGCGCAGCGTGTTTCATGAGCATATTTATTTCTTTAATCAAGCAATTTTTACGGACAAGTAGAAGCACGATATCATATCTTTTCTTTGATTCAAGACATTCTAGGGGTCAGATTACAAGCATGATATTACATCTTTTCTTTAGTGGAACATAGCACTTCTTGGTAACAGATTAAACTTTTCTTGCAATTCATATAGCAAACAAGCAATACATGTGTATCACTTTTCAGTGATTCTTACCATAGCCGACTGTCCATCCCTGCACAAGACCAGGATTAGCATAAACATTATAAAACCAACATTGTCATTCCCTGTTCGTCTCTGCATCGTTAGCTCTTAGCAAAACATATGATAGACACATGCAGACCGATTGGCAGCTGTGACTCTCCGGTTCAGTTTTGTACCAACCAACACCTATCTATATGATGGTCCATGGGAAACCCATGATTAGCCGTTGTGACTCTCTTGGGTTCAGCTCGTCGCTAAGGACTCAGATCGACTCCTATTTTCATATGGAGGCCCTAATCTCTCCTAGGCCGAGTGGTCCAGGCGCCCCCAGATCCATCCGAGAGACAAATTTTCCTTGTTAACAAGTTGTCCTAGACCACATGCATGCTCTAGCAGGATTCTATCAGATGAGACAGATTTGCGATCAGATGTACGACATGTACTTTTCATGCCTTGGCAGATATACGACACGTTCAATTCGTGCATTTTTTTTATTCATGTCAACATGTACAAGTCCGTCTGTACATGTCTAAAATTCTCAAGCATACTTAGCAACAAGCAATGATCAAGCATTCAATTCGATTCAATTATCTTCTCTTATCCTATCAAGCATGACAAGCATCATTTCAGTTCTTATTAGCAGGCAACGAGTCTTCTTATTAGCATGCAGATTATTTCTTTCTTGTTCTTAGCATGGCAACATGTGAAATCTCTTATAAGCATATATAGTGGTTACCGTCTTGTTATTAGCATGACAAGGTTCTCTTTATCAAGGCAACATTTATATCTTAGCGAGGCAACATGTGAATTCTCTTAAAGCATACTCAATGATTTACCATCTTGTTATTAACAATAGTATTCAATCAAAAACTCAGATTTTTAAGGCGTAAGCGAATCAGCAAATGAGACTTCGTCCACTCACCCAGATCAATCGTCTTCTGTTGCAGAGCCAGCAATCCGATCTTTCTGTCTATCTAGTGCCTTCGCGGAGCGGGGCACTACATAATTACCCACCGAAAAGAAGTTTCGTCCTCGAAACTTAAGGAGAAACTTACGATATCCTTAGCAGCGATAGTCCTCATCCTTTGCCATCATCAATCCATGAAATCACAATTCAGATCATGTCAAAACTCTTGTTCAATAAAGCATTTCAATCTCAATCAATCAAATCGATAAAATATATGCCGACATCATAAAAATATTTACGGACTTATTGTATGGAATGTTCATCTCATTGATGATATCAAGCAGGCAAGGACATTTCGATCAGAAGAACATGTTCGAATTCAATTGAATCAATTGGCCAGAGGATCGTGTTGCTCTTATACCATTCTGTCACGTCCCGATCCCGCAGAGTCCTTTCATCCTCGCTTCGGACTCTTTTGGGACCGTTCGTCCTCGCTAAGGCGTGATGCCGTGCAAGCCTAAGTTGCGCTTGCACAAGGCTAAGACCTGAAGCAAGACAAGATAGACAAGGTTGACAATACGCAGCGGAACATATCACAGATAATTGAAGCAGCAGCGGACATATTTCAGAATACATGTATTGAACACAATGGTAACAAGAAACAATTCTCTTTATTGATTTTATTTGAACAGATTACAAGCTCTCGATTCTCTCTGATATAATGTTACAATCTCTCAGAACTTTACAGATTACAATGATTCCGTTCTCATACATTACATCCTTTTATATACAAAACTAACTCTTACAACAGATGTCATCTCTTCTGATTTCTGGCTCCTGAGGATGAGGCTCGGGCTATCGCTTCGGACTATCCTTCTCGATGCATGGTGCACCTGCATGCAGACTGATGGTGGGTCAGTATATCAGCATACTGGTGATTGTGAACAAAGAGCTACATTTGTCTGAAATGATCACTGTTCATTTAGTGAGAAAACGTTTCTTGTGATGTGATCTTGCTAACTTTTTTACCTATGTTCATTTCATGCATACAGAATCAGTTTACATCTCTTTTTGAAAACATCTTTGAAAAGCCAACATTTTAATTCAGTTCATTTCAAGCATACAAGGGACTAATCATTTCTAGCACGATGACTATTCATTTCATGTGCAGTGCGCAGCGTGTTTCATGAGCATATTCATTTCTTTGATCAAGAAATTCTTACGGACAAGTATAAGCACGATATCATATCTTTTCTTTGATTCAAGACATTCTAGGGGTCAGATTACAAGCAAGATATTACGTCTTTTCTTTAGTGGAACATAGCACTTCTTGGTAACAGATTAATCTTTTCTTGCAATTCATATAGCAAACTCAAGCAATACATGTGTATCACTTTTCAGTGATTCTTACCATAGCCGACTGTCCATCCCTGCACAAGACCAGGATTAGCATAAACATTATAAAACCAACATTGTCATTCCCTGTTCGTCTCTGCATCGTTAGCTCTTAGCAAAACATATGATAGACACATGCAGACCGATTGGCAGCTGTGACTCTCCGGTTCAGCTCTGCACTAACCAACACCTATCTATATGATGGTCCATGGGAAACCCATGATTAGCCGCTGTGACTCTCTTGGGTTCAGCTCGTCGCTAAGGACTCAGATCGACTCCCATTTTCACATGGAGGCCCTAATCTCTCCTAGGCCGAGTGGTCCAGGCGCCCCCAGATCCACCTGAGAGACAAATTTTCCTTGTTAACAAGTTGTCCTAGACCACATGCATGCTCTAGCAGGATTCTATCAGATGAGACAGATTTGCGATCAGATGTACGATATGTTCTTTTTATGCCTTTGCAGATATACTGTTGGCCCAATGATTGTATCATATTTTTGAATATGGTTAATATGTTAAGTTTAGCGTTTCTTTATCACTAATCTTCATACAATCGCTATATATTTCTACTTATACTTATATCTTTGGTGATATGTGCCTATTGGTTTACATCTTAGTGATATGAGCTTATCTATCTTAAATTTAATTGGGTTGCCAAAATCAAAACTATGTTTTTGATTGTGGTCATTCAATTAAGTTTAATCATTATGATATCACTAACATTTATGCCATCACCTTAGCACTTATACTTAAACTCAGCATTGTCCTAATGTGCATTAAACTTATCATACTTGCTACTATGTATATTGCTTTGTTCGTCTAACATGTACATGCAGAAAAGCAATAAGCAAGATCAATATGGACATATGCAATGAAGAAATCATGGTGGGCCAAAGATGACGGATCCCACAAGATTTCTCTGAACCACCCGATGACATCTCCGGAGCCACGCACTCGGGGGTTTCGCTGCCCGGTCAGCAGACGGGGGTCGAGAGGGCAGCGCCCCTCGTCGGGGGTTCGGGGGCGAAGCCCCCGAAAGGTATTCAGTTTTCGCAAACTGGATATCTTTGGACAGCTGCCGCCAAGGGAAAAAGCCAGCACCTATCAAAGAAAGAAGCCATGCCATCATCATTTCAAGACTCTGAAGAAGCCTGCACCTGCCTATGTTTATCTGGAGTCTGTAATGAGTCTTAGGAATTATTGTAAACACAAAAAATAGATGGCAAAATCGAAAGCTAGGGTAGAAACTAGCCCAGGATCATTTTTGGCTGAAAATCGGCATACCGACGGTATACCGGTGCATACCGACGGTATACCGATTTTGTTTACAGAAAGTTTCTGTCCACAAAATCGGCATACCGACGGTATACCGGATCATACCGACGGTATACCGATTCAGTAACGTTGAAATTCCAACGGTCGGATTTTCAGCATTAAATGATCCCAACGGCTATATTTCGAGCCGTTGCAATCCCAGACCGGTATACCGACGGTATACCGGATCATACCGGCGGTATGCCAGTTCGTGGCTGAAAAGTTGCCTTTGGCTTCTTTTCAAGCTTTGGTTATAAATAGCCTTGAACCCCTTCATTCAAGGTTGATGCTTTGAGCCTAAAAATTTCTAAACCACCAAAGCCTATCCACAAACAACTCTACAAAGCTTTCATTTGCCATTCATAAATTGTATTAGAGTTATTGAGTTGAAAAGTGAGATCTTCATCCTATTGTATAAGGAGATCAAAACCTATTGTGAAAGGTTGAAGTTGGAGAGTCTTCGTATCCAAACTCTCGGTTGAAGTTGGGGAGTCTTCGTATCCAAACTCTCGGTTGAAGTCGAAGAGCCCTTCGGATTAAAGCTCTTGTGTAAGAAGTTGGTGAGTTCTTTGGATCCAAACTCGTGTGTAACTATTTGCTCAAATAGTGGATTAAAGCCGGAGAGAGTTTCGGGACTGGACTGCCTCTTAAGAGGATACCAGGATATATCGGGTGTCGGTATTGTGTTTGCTTCTTCTCTTGCACTTATATTTTTAAATTGCCAATTAGCTTATACTAAGTGCTTGATTAGTTAGCTTGACCCTATTCACCCCCCCTCTAGGGTTCCTACATATACGACACGTTCAATTCGTGTCGTTCTTTTATTCATGTCAACATGTACAAGTCCGTCTGTACATGTCTAAAATTCTCAAGCATACTTAGCAACAAGCAATGATCAAGCATTCAATTCGATTCAATTGCCTTCTCTTATCCTATCAAGCATGACAAGCATCATTTCAGTTCTTATTAGCAGGCAACGAGTCTTCTTATTAGCATGCAGATTATTTCTTTTCTTGTTCTTAGCATGACAACATGTGAAATCTCTTATAAGCATACATAGTGGTTACCGTCTTGTTATTAGCATGACAAGGTTCTCTTTATCAAGGCAACATTCATATCTTAGCGAGGCAACATGTGAATTCTCTTAAAGCATACTCAATGATTTACCATTATGTTATTAACAATAGTATTTAATCAAAAACTTAGATTCTTAAGGCGTAAGCGAATCAGCAAATGAGACTTCGTCCACTCACCCAGATCAATCGTCTTCTGTTGCAGAGCCAGCAATCCGATCTTTCTGTCTATCTAGTGCCTTCGCGGAGCGGGGCACTACATAATTACCCACCAAAAAGAAGTTTCGTCCTCGAAACTTAAGGAGAAACTTACGATATCCTTAGCAGCGATAGTCCTCATCCTTTGCCATCATCAATCCATGAAATCACAATTCAGATCATGTCAAAACTCTTGTTCAATAAAGTATTTCAATCTCAATCAATCAAATCGATAAAACATATGCCGGCATCATAAAAATATTTACGAACTTATTGTATGGAACGTTCATCTCATTGATGATATCAAGTAGGCAAGGACATTTCGATCAGAAGAACATGTTCGAATTCAATTGAATCAATTGGCCAGAGGATCATGTTGCTCTGATACCATTCTGTCACGCCCCGATCCCGCAGAGTCCTTTCATCCTCGCTTCGGACTCTTTTGGGACCGTTCGTCCTCGCTAAGGCGTGATGCCGTGCAAGCCTAAGTTGCGCTTGCACAAGGCCAAGACATGAAGCAAGACAAGATAGACAAGGTTGACAATACGCAGCGGAACGTATCGCAGATAATTGAAGCAGCAGCGGACATATTTCAGAATACATGTATTGAACACAATGGTAACAAGAAACAATTCTCTTTATTGATTTTATTTGAACAGATTACAAGCTCTCAATTCTCTCTGATATAATGTTACAATCTTTCAGAACTTTATAGATTACAATGATCCCGTTCTCATACATTACATCCTTTTATATACAAAACTAACTCTTGCAACATATGGCATCTCTTGGCATCTCTTCTGATTTCTGGCTCCTGAGGATGAGGCTTGGGCTATCGCTTCGGACTATCCTTCTCGATGCATGGTACATCTGCATCCAGACTGATGGTGGGTCAGTATATCAGCATACTGGTGATTGTGAACAAAGAGCTACATTTGTCTGAAACGATCACTGTTCATTTAGTGAGAAAACGTTTCTTGTAATGTGATCTTGCTATCTTTTTTACCTATGTTTATTTCATGCATACAGAATCAGTTTACATCTCTTTTTGAAAACATCTTTGAAAAGCCAACATTTCAATTCAGTTCATTTCAAGCATACAAGGGACTAATCATTTCTAATACGATGACTATTCATTTCATGTGCAGTGCGCAGCGTGTTTCATGAGCATATTCATTTCTTTGATCAAGCAATTTTTACGGACAAGTATAAGCACGATATCATATCTTTTCTTTGATTCAAGACATTCTAGGGGTCAGATTACAAGCATGATATTATATCTTTTCTTTAGTGGAACATAGCACTTCTTGGTAACAGATTAATCTTTTCTTGCAATTCATATAGCAAACTCAAGCAATATATGTGTATCACTTTTCAGTGATTCTTACCATAGCCGACTGTCTATCCCTGCACAAGACCAGGATTAGCATAAACATTATAAAACCAACATTGTCATTTCCTGTTCGTCTCTGCATCGTTAGCTCTTAGCAAAACATATGATAGACACATGCAGATCGATTGGCAGCTGTGACTCTCCGGTTCAGCTCTGCACCAACCAACACCTATCTATATGATGGTCCATGGAAAACCCATGATTAGTCGCTGTGACTCTCTTGGGTTCAGCTCGTCGCTAAGGACTCAGATCGACTCCCATTTTCACATGGAGGCCCTAATCTCTCCTAGGCCGAGTGGTCCAGGCGCCCCCAGATCCACCCGAGAGACAAATTTTCCTTGTTAACAAGTTGTCCTAGACCACATGCATGCTCTAGCAGGATTCTATCAGATGAGACAGATTTGCGATCAGATGTACGATATGTACTTTTTATGCCTTTGCAGATATACGACACGTTCAATTCGTGCCTTTCTTTTATTCATGTCAACATGTACAAGTCTGTCTGTACATGTCTAAAATTCTCAAGCATACTTAGCAACAAGCAATGATCAAGCATTCAATTCGATTCAATTGTCTTCTCTTATCCTATCAAGCATGACAAGCATCATTTCAGTTCTTATTAGCAGGCAACGAGTCTTCTTATTAGCATGCAAATTATTTCTTTTCTTGTTCTTAGCATGACAACATGTGAAATCTCTTATAAGCATACATAGTGGTTACCGTCTTGTTATTAGCATGACAAGGTTCTCTTTATCAAGGCAACATTCATATCTTAGCGAGGCAACATGTGAATTCTCTTAAAGCATACTCAATGATTTACCATCTTGTTATTAACAATAGTATTCAATCAAAAACTCAGATTCTTAAGGCATAAGCGAATCAGCAAATGAGACTTCGTCCACTCACCCAGATCAATCGTCTTCTGTTGCAGAGCCAGCAATTCGATCTTTCTGTCTATCTAGTGCCTTCACGGAGCGGGGCACTACAGTACCCAGGTGGGGTAAATCCTCGGCTTTAAGCCATGTCATAGCAGCGTAGCACCGCAAAGAAGCGCAATGCTTCATGCCATGACTCTTTTTAAAGAACTCACCTATAGTGTATGGACAGAGATATCAGGCCGTCTCTTGAGGGTAAACTTGTAGACGTCCAAAAATTATACACTGAAACCAAGCTGGCACAAGGTCTTTAATGTGCAGCCAGAAGCACAGTTGATGTCATTATGTGAGTAGAAAGAATTACAGTTATGGTGCAGAATTTAAGGCTTAGTCCATTCTTGTATCATGCTGTTATTTAACCTATGCGGGAAGATTCAAGTCGTAGCAATATCTCTCCTAATGTATGATGGGCAGTCACTGTGGGGAACGCTCAACCCATATATTGAGATATATGGGGGATTGTTGGTGTTTTTGCCTTTGGACTAGGAAAGATAGTCCCACATCGGCTACACCAAATGGTGAGAATCTTAATATAATGCATTGCTTGTGTTGAGGTGTGCACATGAGGTGTGGTGGGGAACATGTGTGTGTCATGTGGGAGTATTCTCCTAGAAGAAAAAAGGATTAATTCCAACAAAGATGTAAGTTGATTTTTGTTGTGCGGACTCGGACACGGACTCCAGGATGTCTCGTGCATGCACGGGAGTGTTCGAGGGGTAGGCGTGGACTGTTACACTTCTATGCTGATTGTGGGATAATCTAAAATATTAAACTCTATTTTTGAGTATTGGTATTTTAGTCCCACATCGGATAGGAGAAGAGGTGAAGTCTTACTCCACTCTATAAATAGAGCCCCTTGGCCTCCTTTGAAAGATGCACCAAGAGGAGAGTTAAGGGAGTCCGTAAAGTCTAGGAAGCCCGTTCATGTCTCAAATTTTGACTTACGAGCGTTCCAGAAGTTCTTCGTGAACTTGCTGGTTCCTGTAAGCAGATCGTGGTGGGGCGAATCTTGCTTTGAGCAACGATGATCTTAATCACCCCAGTAAGAACCTTTCCTCTTCTTCTTTCTTCTTTCTTCTTTCTTCTCCTTCATCTGAGTTGTAACTCAGTTCTGTCCGTCTGCAACTGCGATTGCAAGGAAGAACATAAGATTTATTTTCTGAACTCAGTTCTGTCGGTTAGCAACTGCGATTACGAAGAAGAACGTGAGATTTACTTTCTGATTATTGTTGCTTTTGTAATCAGATTCATATTATAGTGTTCCTCTTGGATCTCGAGAATAATCAGAAGGTGAACGTTTGTTGGACCTCTGATCTCGACATCGAGTCTACCATCTTTGATCAAGCCCCGGGTTAACAGTTGAGTTTGGGGAACTACAATATTCGTAATTGAGTTGGGCTGGAGTCCACTTGATACATAGCTGTCATGTTTACAAATTTCTTGTCCTATGTATTTTGGGACTGGGACGTGACAAAATGGGGATGATTTACCACCGTTCTAAAAGTGTTTTAGACTATTTTAATTTTAGTGTTGTTGTAATGCTTTAAGCTTTTTTAATTTCAATGTTATTGTAACATTTAGACTTTTTAATTTTAATGTGGTTGTTGTTGGTGTTATTTTAAATTTCGTGTACTTGTTTATATTTTTTTAAGTCAAATGCATTTTAATTTTAGGAATGTTGATGCTATTCTATTAATGTCTGCCAAATATTTAAATATTATTTTATTAATCAAATGAATCTAATAAATAAAATTATACTAATAACAAATATATTCAATATTAGATTCTATTGAGATCTCAACAAGAATATTTTAATGGTATAATTATTATATTATTTATATTTATAAATTAAAATATATGGTAAGTTAGTTAAGTTTAGTGTTTAATATATGTAGGATATATTACTAATTAGTTACAACTTGGGTCCTCAAATTTGAGGATTTTCTCTATCTTCCCTCAAATTTGAGGATCCAACATCATTTCCTAAAAGAATTTGAGAAAATTTTCTCAATTTGAGGCTTGGTTGGAGATGAATTTTGAGCGAATTTCCTTAATTAGATTTTTGAGAGGTGTGGTTGGAGATGGCCTTAAAGAAAAAAAAAAGGAGAAGCAGACACCGCAATAAATCGATAACTAATTCCAAACTGAGCCTAGAAAGGTCTACATCCATACATTAATGTACTATGACGCACGAAAATATAAATGATAAGTGGAATATAAGTCTCTTAACTATTTGTTGGTGGTTCTTTCAAAAAAAAAAACTATTTGTTGGTTCGAAAAACTTTAGAAAATTTTATATTGAGGGAGAAAATTGTGAAAAATCACAGTGGAAAGAAAAGGTTCGGTAAAGTTGCATGGGTTGTGGGGCGGGGGGGAGATGGGACGTCAACTTTGTGGCACTTTTGAGTGGGGAGGGAGGGGTTGTGGAACACCAACTCTCGTGGCGTCTACAAGTTGGGTCAACTCCAAAACGCCATGGTTGACATTCTATCCCCTCATACAATTTTTTCAAACTTCTTCTCTCTACTTCCATTCTTCACCATTTCCTCTTTTCTATAAAATTTACTGTAAAAACTTCAATATAAAAAATTATATGTCACTCTAGAAGTATTTTTAGTATAATCCAAAGAAAGAAAGGCACGTGGAAAGTGTTCTTTCTATTCTCATCGATAATAAATGTTAGTGAAATATTATTATTTTAAATATTATATTCAAGTTTTTTTTCTGCCTTAATATATATACTAGTAAATTCATGCGTGTTGCACGTAAAATAATTTATTTTAATATTATTATAACAGTTTTAAATATTTAAATATATTTGAATTAAGATTTACAAATATTAAATATATTTAAGAATTTAAATATATTTGAATTAAGATTTATTAATATTTAAATATATTTGATAATTTAAATATTCATAGCCATTTCTAGGCCGGATTAATCATTTAAGTATTGAAATATATTTTAATTAAGATTTGTTACATATATATTTATATTTGAATTAAGATTTATTATGTATATTTGTTATGGAGGTATATATAAATAAAAGAGAGTCGATAATGCGAAATAAAAGGTGAAAAGCTTAAAATTCACTTATTATTTTTAGATGGTGAGGATGACAATAGAGGTGGTTTGAGATGATGAAGATGAAAATGGAGGTGGTGGTTTCTTTTTGTGGAGATGGTAAGGGTTTAAATGGTGGTTCTTGGAAAAAAAATGGGAAGAGAAGGTGTTGTGGAGATAGAGAGATGAAACTTTGTGAAGGAGATGTTTGGTGAAAGAAGATTGTAAAGAAGTGAGAGAGGTTGTTTTGGAGTTCACTTAATTTGGTGGGGGAGAAAGAATATGCGTCAGCTATGGGTAGGTTTAAATAATGTATTTGTAAAAGGAAGAGGGACGCGCATTTTAGAGTGAAAAAGGGATCGGACAAGAAAAGTTGGGTGGGTTGCTTAGATAAATTTGTTAGATAATTAGCACATGGATAGTTCCATATTAGAAAAACATATATATATATATATATATATATATATATATATATATATATATATATATATATATATATATATATATATATATATATTGAAGCAATGGGTAATTTTCTCGTCTCTGCTGGGGCTCTAACTCCGACCACTTAGGCCGCATGCATCTCTCTTAACCACTAGGCTAGAGGTCATTTGCATATATATATATATATATATATATATATATATATATATATATATATATATATATATATATATATATATATATATATATATTGTAACACCCAGTTTTCTGAAATTGGGGTATTTTTGAAAATCTATTATTTTTATTATTTATTAATGGTATTCTAGTCATGATATGATTTTGATGATTTTTAGTTAATTAAAACTATTTTCTAAGTCACGACTTATGACTTTGTGATTTTACTAGTATAACCCAAGTGTAAACTCTAGAGATTTCATAACCTAGAGACTACCATGACCATGTAAGCCTAAGCAAGTGATTAGGATACCAATTTAGCACTTTTTAGCCTAAAGGGTATTTTGGTAATTTTCTAGGATTTATTTGGAATTATTGGATTTATGTGATTTATTATTATTTAATTAGTTGATTTGTGTCATGTTAGCTCCTAACCTAGTTTAGCACTAATCCAGAGGTTAGCCACTAACCTAGAAGACTAATGTTAGATGTTAACTTTATTTTAGAATATCTAGGTTTGATAAATATCTAGATATCTTACTTTTTAGATATTTTAGAACCTAAATATCTATTCCCTTAGTCAAAGCCTTAGGGGCTAAGTTAGCAAGGTGGAGGGGACCCTAAATATCTACCCCCTACCCTCCCCCCCCCCCCCCCCCAATAGCAGCCAACCCATGCCCCATCCTATATACACACCCCCCCTTCATTCAAGCCTCTTTTCTTTCACAAAAATCAAGTTTTTCCTACAACTTCAACCCTTCACCATTTAACCATTTTAACACCAAATTGGGTCTAGTCTTTTGCATTGGACTCTCCTACACTAGAGGATACTAGTTATGGCTTGCTAGCAAGGATTTGTGGAGCTTTGGATATTGGGAGTTGAAGGGGGTTTTCATTCAAAAAGGCCTATTATTGAGGATTTTGCACTCATAGGTAAATACCTATAAACCTAGTTAATATTGTGTTTTCTCTTCATAATTGCATGCATCTAGGTACCATGGAACTGTAGGCCAAGTTTGGTAGGAAGTAGGTTCGATTTCGTGTCCGTATCGGACACGTATCCATGTTTGAAAAACAGTATTTGGTGAAATGCCACTTAGGAATAAAGGTTATTATTTTGCAAAACAAATTACACATTTGGGTAGCCCTTGGCATGCTGATCACGAGACACTAGGACTTAGCACATTTCTGTGCTGTGTCCGTGTCCAAAATGGACACGAACTCGCAGCACGAGGCCACGCGCGCGTGCCCTGCTACAACGCTGCTCGTGCTCACTGCACAGAGCACTAGGACACGTAAAATTTGACATGGACACGGGGGCAGTGTCTGTGAACATGCCCCAAAGTTTCGTGTCACGCCGTGTCGTGTCGAGTGAGAAATCTCGCTCGCACTGTACACGTACTGCACTACATGCGCACGTTTTTCTCACTGACACGCGACTTGTGTCGCATGGACACGAGTCGTGGACACCTCGTGGTGACACGAGTATGTAGCCCAACACGTGGGCTACACGTGGACATGACCACGAGGCCCCACGTGGCTCGTGTCGTGTCCACGAGACACGTGCACCGCTGCACGATGCAGTATAAACAGCGTATATCAGTCGAGAAAACTCGACTGATATGGGGCTCGTGTCGACACATGGTGACACGTGGACACGACTCAGGTAGCTAGACACCTAGCCTGACCCTAGGCGAACCTAGGGACACGAGCACGAGACTCCTAGACACGTGTGTCGTGTCCTAGAGCTAGAGACTCCTACGATACTGCAGTTTACCCGATTTGCATTTTTGACCACTGGACACGCCGTGTCGTGTCGTGGTGGACTCCCATGGACACATACGACACCTACACGTATGGGGACACGATTACCAACCTGGGTTTCGGGCCTTAGGTCATTTTTGACTCGAATTTGGGGTTACCCCTATATGTTCAGTAATGAACAGTAACTTGGTATTTTTCCTGTATTTTATTTGAGTTTCAAATTGATTTTAATGTATATATATATGTATATTTATGTGTGTATATACTGTATATATATGTATATATGTATGTGTGTGAGGTGGAATTTGGGTGTATTACATGGGTATTTGTGTAGATATGTGTGATATCTACATAGGTTAATATGGTATTGGGTGTGTGTTGTGTGTGGTTTCTGTTCTCAGAATCTGAGAACAGAAACACCCCCCCTTTGTATCTAACAGTTCTCTCTCTCACTCTATTCATCTCTCTCTAATTCACTCACCCTCTCGCATTTTCCTCTCTTCTCTCTATTAGTAGTTATATAAAGTTTTGTATATATATATATATATATATATATATATATATATAATATATATAATATATATATATAATAATATATAATATATATATATAGTTTTATATATTTGGTATTAGATTATATTGTATCTATATATATATATTATATATGGCATATGAGTTACAAGTCTATAGGCCTATGTAGAATGTTTGTATATGTATATATCTAAAGTATATAGTGTGTGTTATATATATATATTGTATAGAGATAGATACCTATATGATATTAGCCCATGGAACCTAATTACTAGCCTATGCCAAATTGGGGGTTGACCCTAATTTGTCTAAGTGACCCCTTGACCTAGGTACCCTAATGACCCTTGTTTGACTAGAGTTGACCAAGTCAACCTTAGGTCAAAACTTGACCTAATAACTAGAATTGACTAGGATTAACCTAAATGACTAGGTAACTAGTCTGGCCATGTTTGACCTAACTTGACTAGTAGACCTAGTTGACTAGATAATTGACCATTGTTGACCAAAGTCAACTATAGGTCAACCATGACCTAATTGACCTAGAGATGGCTTGGATGAACATAGAAGGACTTGTTGACTAAGATTTGACTAAACCCTAGGCTATTAACTAGTTGTTTAGGTTTGACCTATTATGAGTATATTATGTGACTTAGGTTTTGTGGAAAGACCTATGTAGATTAAGATTGTATGGGGTTAAGTTAGATACTTAGAGTCGAGTCATGACTTGAGATTGGAATATGGGATTAGCTTGAATATAGGATTTAGGTTGGTATTATATTATATATATATATATGTATTTATATGGGTATACTTGTATAGGTATTGGTTATACCTTAACCTTGTGGTGTAGTACCTTAGATGTCTAGATTGACCTAGACTTGACCTAGCTTGACCATATTGACTAGTATTTGACTAGTCTGACCATTGATTGACTAAACCCTAGATAACTTGACTAGTTGACTAGAATATTGACCAAGAGTTGACTTTAACCTAGATTAGACTTGTTTGACCTTATTTGACTTATATGCCTTTTGTGACCTAGTATGACTTTCTGTGACCTAGTTGCTGTTGAGTTGACCAAGAGTTGACTTTTGACCAGATTGACCTAGAATCAGGTAGTATGCATTGTATACTCTATTTTTAACCATTTTGGATACATTGTGACTTGATTGCTCTTATTAGGAGCCATACACCTCTCCTCAGGCAGCATATTCTCTACAGACATTCATACAGCAGGCGAGTACATTCTCTGACCGTTTCATACTTGTTCAGGCTTTACTTTCTCGCTCTGATTACTTTACTTGATGCTTGTCACGTTGGTAACACGGATTGGTACTATATGGATCTTTACATGAGATGTTATCCCTCTCGGAGCATCGGTACTTCATGTTACGGTGTTTCACTTTCATCATGTACTCCTATGCTTCCATCATGCAGTGCACTCATGTGATCAGACTCTCATGTTCACTGAACCTCATGTATAACTTCACATACTCATTTATGAGCCTCATGTGAAGTATCATGTACAATAACGTAACTTGTCTAGATCTTTGTGTATTGATGGAGGAAACGGGGGAGTAAAGTAGACATGTGAATAATTCTAAGTATGTAATCATGTATTAAACTCAGTAGTGTAATCATGTATAATTCTAGCCATTCACATGCCTATCTTTAACTACATCACTAGCCACTACATTTCTCTATACAGTAGATTTCCCTTTAAGCATATCTCTTTACAGTACATTTTCTTTCAGCATTTTCTGTATTTTACTCTATTGCCTGTATGTATTTCCTAACCTGATATGAACTGTGAGATATATTGTGCGTTCCTGTCCTGATGGACCTGTTGAAAATAACAGGGGATGAGGATGCCACAACAAATAGGGCATACAATAGCAGTTTATCTATAGCGTTCAAGCCTACCTGCTATAGAATGTCATCATCAATAGCGTTCATTCCGCAGTGCTATTAAAAGAGCGTTACAATAGCAGTTTATCTATAGCATTCGAGCCTCCCTGCTATATATCATCATCCATAGCGTTCATGTGAAGTGCTATTAAAAGTTTATACAATAGCAGTTTATCTATAGCGTTTATGCCTCCCTGCGATTTTGCTTTATAGAACTTTATATAGCGTGTTATGAACGCTGTTAAAATGCAATATAAATATTAATAACACATAATATTAATATTACAACGTTTAAAAATGGTTGGTAATCTAATAAAAAAAATAAACAAACTCCTTTCCGTGTCTTCACGTGTTTGAAAAAAAGGTTATTGGGGGAAAACACTTTCTATTCCCCCATTTCATCGAGAGACCTAAATCTCTGTTCCCGTCTGCTTTCCTCCATTTTCCTCGCGAGAGCCCTAATGCTTCTTCTCTCCGGCGATGCTTTTTCCCCGTGAGCTTCTTTTGAGTCTAGTGGTGCTTTCCGAGCGTCTCTCTCACGCTGAAGGTACGTCTCTCTCCCTTTTTGAAGATATTTTTTCAATTTTGACATTTTTTTTTGGCGCGACCTCTTAATCGCTGTCATCTCAAGCTCGTTGGACATTGACGAGCCAGTCCCTGATGCCTGGGAGTGTGTCGCCAGTGTGCGCCAGGGAGGAGGCG
>JANAVB010042819.1:4971874-5072211 GCA_029216955.1 Iris pallida
TCGCTAAGGACTCAGATCGACTCCCATTTTCACATGGAGGCCCTAATCTCTCCTAGGCCGAGTGGTCCAGGCGCCCCAGATCCCCTGAGAGACAATTTTCCTTGTTACAAGTTGTCCTAGACCACATGCATGCTCTAGCAGGATTCTATCAGATGAGACAGATTTGCGATCAGATGTACGATATGTTCTTTTTATGCCTTTGCAGATATACTGTTGGCCCAATGATTGTATCATATTTTTGAATATGGTATAGTTAAGTTTGCGTTTCTTATCACTAATCTTCATACATCGCTATATATTTCTACTTATACTTATATCTTTGGTGATATGTGCCTATTGGTTACATCTTAGTGATATGAGCTTATCTATCTTAAATTTAATTGGGTTGCCAAAATCAAAACTATGTTTTTGATTGTGGTCATTCAATTAAGTTTAATCATTATGATATCACTAACATTTATGCCATCACCTTAGCACTTATCTTAAACCAGCATTGTCCTAATGTGCATTAACTTATCATACTTGCTACTATGTATTTGCTTTGTTCGTCTAACATGTACAGCAAAAAGCAATAAGCAAGATCAATATGGACATATGCAATGAAGAAATCATGGTGGGCCAAAGATGACGGATCCCACAAGATTTCTCTGAACCACCCGATGACATCTCCGGAGCCACGCACTCGGGGTTTCGCTGCCCGGTCAGCAGACGGGGTCGAGAGGGCAGCGCCCCTCGTCGGGGGTTCGGGGCGAAGCCCCCGAAAGGTATTCAGTTTTCGCAAACTGGATATCTTTGGACAGCTGCCGCCAAGGGAAAAGCCAGCACCTATCAAAAAGAAGCCATGCCATCATCATTCAAGACTCTGAAGAGCCTGCACCTGCCTATTTTATCTGGAGTCTGTAATGATCTTAGGAATTATTGTAAACACAAAAAAAGATGGCAAAATCGAAAGCTAGGGTAGAAACTAGCCCAGGATCATTTTGGCTGAAAATCGGCATACCGACGGTATACCGGTGCATACCGACGGTATACCGATTTTGTTTACAGAAAGTTTCTGTCCACAAAATCGGCATACCGACGGTATACCGATCATACCGACGGTATACCGATTCAGTAACGTTGAAATTCCAACGGTCGGATTTTCAGCATTAAATGATCCCAACGGCTATATTTCGAGCCGTTGCAATCCCAGACCGGTATACCGACGGTATACCGGATCATACCGCGGTATGCCAGTTCGTGGCTGAAAAGTTGCCTTTGGCTTCTTTTCAAGCTTTGGTTATAAATAGCCTTGAACCCCTTCATTCAAGGTTGATGCTTTGAGCCTAAAAATTTCTAAACCACCAAAGCCTATCCACAAACAACTCTACAAAGCTTTCATTTGCCATTCATAAATTGTATTAGAGTTATTGAGTTGAAAAGTGAGATCTTCATCCTATTGTATAAGGAGATCAAAACCTATTGTGAAAGGTTGAAGTTGGAGAGTCTTCGTATCCAAACTCTCGGTTGAAGTTGGGGAGTCTTCGTATCCAAACTCTCGGTTGAAGTCGAAGAGCCCTTCGGATTAAAGCTCTTGTGTAAGAAGTTGGTGAGTTCTTTGGATCCAAACTCGTGTTAACTATTTGCTCAAATAGTGGATTAAAGCCGGAGAGAGTTTCGGGACTGGACTGCCTCTTAAGATATACCAGGATATATCGGGTGTCGGTATTGTGTTTGCTTCTTCTCTTGCACTTATATTTTTAAATTGCCAATTAGCTTATACTAAGTGCTTGATTAGTTAGCTTGACCCTATTCACCCCCCTCTAGGGTTCCTACATATACGACACGTTCAATTCGTGTCGTTCTTTTATTCATGTCAACATGTACAAGTCCGTCTGTACATGTCTAAAATTCTCAAGCATACTTAGCAACAAGCAATGATCAAGCATTCAATTCGATTCAATTGCCTTCTCTTATCCTATCAAGCATGACAAGCATCATTTCAGTTCTTATTAGCAGGCAACGAGTCTTCTTATTAGCATGCAGATTATTTCTTTTCTTGTTCTTGCATGACAACATGTGAAATCTCTTATCATACATAGTGGTTACCGTCTTGTTATTAGCATGACAAGGTTCTCTTTATCAAGGCAACATTCATATCTTAGCGAGGCAACATGTGAATTCTCTTAAAGCATACTCAATGATTTACCATTATGTTATTAACAATATTTAATCAAAAACTTAGATTCTTAAGGCGTAAGCGAATCAGCAAATGAGACTTCGTCCACTCACCCGATCAATCGTCTTCTGTTGCAGAGCCAGCAATCCGATCTTTCTGTCTATCTAGTGCCTTCGCGGAGCGGGCACTACATAATTACCCACCAAAAAGAAGTTTCGTCCTCGAAACTTAAGGAGAAACTTACGATATCCTTAGCAGCGATAGTCCTCATCCTTTGCCATCATCAATCCATGAAATCACAATTCAGATCATGTCAAAACTCTTGTTCAATAAGTATTTCAATCTCAATCAATCAAATCGATAAAACATATGCCGGCATCATAAAAATATTTACGAACTTATTGTATGGAACGTTCATCTCATTGATGATATCAAGTAGGCAAGGACATTTCGATCAGAAGAACATGTTCGAATTCAATTGAATCAATTGGCCAGAGGATCGATGTGCTCTGATACCATTCTGTCACGCCCCGATCCCGCAGAGTCCTTTCATCCTCGCTTCGGACTCTTTTGGGACCGTTCGTCCTCGCTAAGGCGTGATGCCGTGCAAGCCTAAGTTGCGCTTGCACAAGGCCAAGACCTGAAGCAAGACAAGATAGACAAGGTTGACAATACGCAGCGGAACGTATCGCAGATAATTGAAGCAGCAGCGGACATATTTCAGAATACATGTATTGAACACAATGGTAACAAGAAACAATTCTCTTTATTGATTTATTTGAACAGATTACAAGCTCTCGATTCTCTCTGATATAATGTTACAATCTCTCAGAACTTTACTAGATTACAATGATCCCGTTCTCATACATTACATCCTTTTATATACAAAACTAACTCTTGCAACATATGTCATCTCTTGGCATCTCTTCTGATTTCTGGCTCCTGAGGATGAGGCTCGGGCTATCGCTTCGGACTATCCTTCTCGATGCATGGTGCACCTGCATGCAGACTGATGGTGGGTCAGTATATCAGCATACTGGTGATTGTGAACAAAGAGCTACATTTGTCTGAAACGATCACTGTTCATTTAGTGAGAAAACGTTTCTTGTGATGTGATCTTGCTATCTTTTTTACCTATGTTCATTTCATGCATACAGAATCAGTTTACATCTCTTTTTGAAAACATCTTTGAAAAGCCAACATTTCAATTCAGTTCATTTCAAGCATACAAGGGACTAATCATTTCTAGCACGATGACTATTCATTTCATGTGCAGTGCGCAGCGTGTTTCATGAGCATATTCATTTCTTTGATCAAGCAATTTTACGGACAAGTATAAGCACGATATCATATCTTTTCTTTGATTCAAGACATTCTAGGGGTCAGATTACAAGCATGATATTACTATCTTTTCTTTAGTGGAACATAGCACTTCTTGGTAACAGATTAATCTTTCTTGCAATTCATATAGCAAACTCAAGCAATATATGTGTATCACTTTTCAGTGATTCTTACCATAGCCGACTGTCTATCCCTGCACAAGACCAGGATTAGCATAAACATTATAAAACCAACATTGTCATTTCCTGTTCGTCTCTGCATCGTTAGCTCTTAGCAAAACATATGATAGACACATGCAGATCGATTGGCAGCTGTGACTCTCCGGTTCAGCTCTGCACCAACCAACACCTATCTATATGATGGTCCATGGAAAACCCATGATTCGCTGTGACTCTCTTGGGTTCAGCTCGTCGCTAAGGACTCAGATCGACTCCCATTTTCACATGGAGGCCCTAATCTCTCCTAGCCGAGTGGTCCAGGCGCCCCCAGATCCACCCGAGAGACAAATTTTCCTTGTTAACAAGTTGTCCTAGACCACATGCATGCTCTAGCAGATTCTATCAGATGAGACAGATTTGCGATCAGATGTACGATATGTACTTTTTATGCCTTTGCAGATATACGACACGTTCAATTCGTGCCTTTCTTTTATTCATGTCAACATGTACAAGTCTGTCTGTACATGTCTAAAATTCTCAAGCATACTTAGCAACAAGCAATGATCAAGCATTCAATTCGATTCAATTGTCTTCTCTTATCCTATCAAGCATGACAAGCATCATTTCAGTTCTTATTAGCAGGCAACGAGTCTTCTTATTAGCATGCAAATTATTTCTTTTCTTGTTCTTAGCATGACAACATGTGAAATCTCTTATAAGCATACATAGTGGTTACCGTCTTGTTATTAGCATGACAAGGTTCTCTTTATCAAGGCAACATTCATATCTTAGCGAGGCAACATGTGAATTCTCTTAAAGCATACTCAATGATTTACCATCTTTTATTAACAATAGTATTCAATCAAAAACTCAGATTCTTAAGGCATAAGCGAATCAGCAAATGAGACTTCGTCCACTCACCCAGATCAATCGTCTTCTGTTGCAGAGCCAGCAATTCGATCTTTCTGTCTATCTAGTGCCTTCACGGAGCGGGGCACTACAGTACCCAGGGGGTAAATCCTCGGCTTTAAGCCATGTCATAGCAGCGTAGCACCGCAAAGAAGCGCAATGCTTCATGCCATGACTCTTTTTAAAGAACTCACCTATAGTGTATGGACAGAGATATCAGGCCGTCTCTTGAGGGTAAACTTGTAGACGTCCAAAATTATACACTGAAACCAAGCTGGCACAAGGTCTTTAATGTGCAGCCAGAAGCACAGTTGATGTCATTATGTGAGTAGAAAGAATTACAGTTATGGTGCAGAATTTAAGGCTTAGTCCATTCTTGTATCATGCTGTTATTTAACCTATGCGGGAAGATTCAAGTCGTAGCAATATCTCTCCTAATGTATGATGGGCAGTCACTGTGGGGAACGCTCAACCCATATTGAGATATATGGGGGATTGTTGGTGTTTTTGCCTTTGGACTAGGAAAGATAGTCCCACATCGGCTACACCAAATGGTGAGAATCTTAATATAGCATTGCTTGTGTTGAGGTGTGCACATGAGGTGTGGTGGAACATGTGTGTGTCATGTGGGAGTATTCTCCTAGAAGAAAAAAGGATTAATTCCAACAAAGATGTAAGTTGATTTTTGTTGTGCGGACTCGGACACGGACTCCAGGATGTCTCGTGCATGCACGGTGTTCGAGGGGTAGGCGTGGACTGTTACACTTCTATGCTGATTGTGGGATAATCTAAAATATTAAACTCTATTTTTGAGTATTGGTATTTTAGTCCCACATCGGATAGGAGAAGAGGTGAAGTCTTACTCCTCTATAATAGAGCCCCTTGGCCTCCTTTGAAAGATGCACCAAGAGGAGAGTTAAGGGAGTCCGTAAAGTCTAGGAAGCCCGTTCATGTCTCAAATTTTGACTTACGAGCGTTCCAGAAGTTCTTCGTGAACTTGCTGGTTCCTGTAAGCAGATCGTGGTGGGGCGAATCTTGCTTTGAGCAACGATGATCTTAATCACCCCAGTAAGAACCTTTCCTCTTCTTCTTTCTTCTTTCTTCTTTCTCCTTCATCTGAGTTGTAACTCAGTTCTGTCCGTCTGCAACTGCGATTGCAAGGAAGAACATAAGATTTATTTTCTGAACTCAGTTCTGTCGGTTAGCAACTGCGATTACGAAGAAGAACGTGAGATTTACTTTCTGATTATTGTTGCTTTTGTAATCAGATTCATATTATAGTGTTCCTCTTGGATCTCGAGAATAATCAGAAGGTGAACGTTTGTTGGACCTCTGATCTCGACATCGAGTCTACCATCTTTGATCAAGCCCCGGGTTAACAGTTGAGTTTGGGGAACTACAATATTCGTAATTGAGTTGGGCTGGAGTCCACTTGATACATAGCTGTCATGTTTACAAATTTCTTGTCCTATGTATTTTGGGACTGGGACGTGACAAAATGGGGATGATTTACCACCGTTCTAAAAGTGTTTTAGACTATTTTAATTTTAGTGTTGTTGTAATGCTTTAAGCTTTTTTAATTTCAATGTTATTGTAACATTTAGACTTTTTAATTTTAATGTGGTTGTTGTTGGTGTTATTTTAAATTTCGTGTACTTGTTTATATTTTTTTAAGTCAAATGCATTTTAATTTTAGGAATGTTGATGCTATTCTATTAATGTCTGCCAAATATTTAAATATTATTTTTTAATCAAATGAATCTAATAAATAAAATTATACTAATAACAAATATATTCAATATTAGATTCTATTGAGATCTCAACAAGAATATTTTAATGGTATAATTATTATATTATTTATATTTATTAAATATATGGTAAGTTAGTTAAGTTTAGTGTTTAATATATGTAGGATATATTACTAATTAGTTACAACTTGGGTCCTCAAATTTGAGGATTTCTCTATCTTCCCTCAAATTTGAGGATCCAACATCATTTCCTAAAAGAATTTGAGAAAATTTTCTCAATTTGAGGCTTGGTTGGAGATGAATTTTGAGCGAATTTCCTTAATTAGATTTTTGAGAGGTGTGGTTGGAGATGGCCTTAAAGAAAAAAAAAAGGAGAAGCAGACACCGCAATAAATCGATAACTAATTCCAAACTGAGCCTAGAAAGGTCTACATCCATACATTAATGTACTATGACGCACGAAAATATAAATGATAAGTGGAATATAAGTCTCTTAACTATTTGTTGGTGGTTCTTTCAAAAAAAAAACTATTTGTTGGTTCGAAAAACTTTAGAAAATTTTATATTGAGGGAGAAAATTGTGAAAAATCACAGTGGAAAGAAAAGGTTCGGTAAAGTTGCATGGGTTGTGGGGCGGGGGGGAGATGGGACGTCAACTTTGTGGCACTTTTGAGTGGGGAGGGAGGGGTTGTGGAACACCAACTCTCGTGGCGTCTACAAGTTGGGTCAACTCCAAAACGCCATGGTTGACATTCTATCCCCTCATACAATTTTTTCAAACTTCTTCTCTCTACTTCCATTCTTCACCATTTCCTCTTTTCTATAAATTTACTGTAAAAACTTCAATATAAAAATTATATGTCACTCTAGAAGTATTTTTAGTATAATCCAAAGAAAGAAAGGCACGTGGAAAGTGTTCTTTCTATTCTCATCGATAAAATGTTAGTGAAATATTATTATTTAAATATTATATTCAAGTTTTTTTTCTGCCTTAATATTATACTAGTAAATTCATGCGTGTTGCACGTAAAATAATTTATTTTAATATTATTATAACAAGTTTTAAATATTTAAATATATTTGAATTAAGATTTACAAATATTAAATATATTTAAGAATTTAAATATATTTGAAAAGATTTATTAATATTTAAATATATTTGATAATTTAAATATTCATAGCCATTTCTAGGCCGGATTAATCATTTAAGTATTGAAATATATTTTAATTAAGATTTGTTACATATATATTTATATTTGAATTAAGATTTATTATGTATATTTGTTATGGAGGTATATAAATAAAAGAGAGTCGATAATGCGAAATAAAAGGTGAAAAAGCTTAAAATTCACTTATTATTTTTAGATGGTGAGGATGACAATAGAGGTGGTTTGAGATGATGAAGATGAAAATGGAGGTGGTGGTTTCTTTTGTGGAGATGGTAAGGTTTAAATGGTGGTTCTTGGAAAAAAAATGGGAAGAGAAGGTGTTGTGGAGATAGAGAGATGAAACTTTGTGAAGGAGATGTTTGGTGAAAGAAGATTGTAAAGAAGTGAGAGAGGTTGTTTTGGAGTTCACTTAATTTGGTGGGGGAGAAAGAATATGCGTCAGCTATGGTAGGTTTAAATAATGTATTTGTAAAAGGAAGAGGGACGCGCATTTTAGAGTGAAAAAGGGATCGGACAAGAAAAGTTGGGTGGGTTGCTTAGATAAATTTTTAGATAATTAGCACATGGATAGTTCCATATTAGAAAAACATATATATATATATATATATATATATATATATATATAATATATATATATATATATATATATATATATATATTATTGAAGCAATGGTAATTTTCTCGTCTCTGCTGGGGCTCTAACTCCGACCACTTAGGCCGCATGCATCTCTCTTAACCACTAGGCTAGAGGTCATTTGCATATATATATATATATATATATATATATATATATATATATATATATATATATATATATATATATATATATATATATATTGTAACACCCAGTTTTCTGAAATTGGGGTATTTTTGAAAATCTATTATTTTTATTATTTATTAATGGTATTCTAGTCATGATATGATTTTTGATGATTTTTAGTTATTAAAACTATTTTCTAAGTCACGACTTATGACTTTGTGATTTTACTAGTATAACCCAAGTGTAAACTCTAGAGATTTCATAACCTAGAGACTACCATGACCATGTAAGCCTAAGCAAGTGATTAGGATACCAATTTAGCACTTTTTAGCCTAAAGGGTATTTTGGTAATTTTCTAGGATTTATTTGGAATTATTGGATTTATGTGATTTATTATTATTTAATTAGTTGATTTGTGTCATGTTAGCTCCTAACCTAGTTTAGCACTAATCCAGAGGTTAGCCACTAACCTAGAAGACTAATGTTAGATGTTAACTTTATTTTAGAATATCTAGGTTTGATAAATCTAGATATCTTACTTTTTAGATATTTTAGAACCTAAATATCTATTCCCTTAGTCAAAGCCTTAGGGGCTAAGTTAGCAAGGTGGAGGGGACCCTAATATCTACCCCCTACCCTCCCCCCCCCCCCCCCCCAATAGCCAACCCATGCCCCATCCTATATACACACCCCCCCTTCATTCAAGCCTCTTTTCTTTCACAAAAATCAAGTTTTTCCTACAACTTCAACCCTTCACCATTTAACCATTTTAACACCAAATTGGGTCTAGTCTTTTGCATTGGACTCTCCTACACTAGAGGATACTAGTTATGGCTTGCTAGCAAGGATTTGTGGAGCTTTGGATATTGGGAGTTGAAGGGTTTTCATTCAAAAAGGCCTATTATTGAGGATTTGCACTCATAGGTAAATACCTATAAACCTAGTTAATATTGTGTTTTCTCTTCATAATTGCATGCATCTAGGTACCATGGAACTGTAGGCCAAGTTTGGTAGGAAGTAGGTTCGATTTCGTGTCCGTATCGGACACGTATCCATGTTTGAAAAACAGTATTTGGTGAAATGCCACTTAGGAATAAAGGTTATTATTTTGCAAAACAAATTACACATTTGGGTAGCCCTTGGCATGCTGATCACGAGACACTAGGACTTAGCACATTTCTGTGCTGTGTCCGTGTCCAAAATGGACACGAACTCGCAGCACGAGGCCACGCGCGCGTGCCCTGCTACAACGCTGCTCGTGCTCACTGCACAGAGCACTAGGACACGTAAAATTTGACATGGACACGGGGGCAGTGTCTGTGAACATGCCCCCAAAGTTTCGTGTCACGCCGTGTCGTGTCGAGTGAGAAATCTCGCTCGCACTGTACACGTACTGCACTACATGCGCACTTTTTTCTCACTGACACGCGACTTGTGTCGCATGGACACGAGTCGTGGACACCTCGTGGTGACACGAGTATGTAGCCCAACACGTGGCTACACGTGGACATGACCACGAGGCCCCACGTGGCTCGTGTCGTGTCCACGAGACACGTGCACCGCTGCACGATGCAGTATAAACAGCGTATATCAGTCGAGAAAACTCGACTGATATGGGCTCGTGTCGACACATGGTGACACGTGGACACGACTCAGGTAGCTAGACACCTAGCCTGACCCTAGGCGAACCTAGGGACACGAGCACGAGACTCCTAGACACGTGTGTCGTGTCCTAGAGCTAGAGACTCCTACGATACTCAGTTTACCCGATTTGCATTTTTGACCACTGGACACGCCGTGTCGTGTCGTGGTGGACTCCCATGGACACATACGACACCTACACGTATGGGGACACGATTACCAACCTTGGGTTTCGGGCCTTAGGTCATTTTTGACTCGAATTTGGGGTTACCCCTATATGTTCAGTAATGAACAGTAACTTGGTATTTTTCCTGTATTTTATTTGAGTTTCAAATTGATTTTTAATGTATATATATGTAATTTATGTGTGTATATACTGTATATATATGTATATATGTATGTGTGTGTAGGTGGGAATTTGGTGTATTTACATGGGTATTTGTGTAGATATGTGTGTATATACATAGGTGTATATGTGTATTGTGTGTGTGTGTGTGGTTTCTGTTCTCAGAAATCTGAGAACAGAACACCCCCCCTTTGTATCATAACAGTTCTCTCTCTCTCACTCTATTCATTCTCTCTCTAATTCACTCACTCTCTCATTTTCCTCTCTCTCTCTCTATATATGTATTATATAAAGTTTTGTATATATATATATATATATATATATATATATATATATATATATATATATATATTATATATATATATATATATATAATATATATGTTAATATATTTGGTATTAGATTTATGTACTATATATATATATATTATATATGGCATATGAGTATACATAGTCTATAGGCCTATGTAGAATGTTTGTATATGTATATATCTAAAGTTATATATATGTGTGTGTATATATATATATATATTGTATAGAGATAGATACCTATATGATATTAGCCCATGGAACCTAATTACTAGCCTATGGCCAAATTGGGGGTTGACCCTAATTTGTCTAAGTGACCCCTTGACCTAGGTACCCTAATGACCCTTGTTTGACTAGAGTTGACCAAAGTCAACCTTAGGTCAAAACTTGACCTAATTAACCTAGAATTGACTAGGATTAACCTAAAATGACTAGTTTAACTAGTCTGGCCATGTTTGACCTAACTTGACTAGTAGACCTAGTTGACTAGATAATTGACCATTGTTGACCAAAGTCAACTATAGGTCAACCATGACCTAATTGACCTAGAGATGGCTTGGATGAACATAGAAGGACTTGTTGACTAAGATTTGACTAAACCCTAGGCTATTAACTAGTTGGTTTAGGTTTGACCTATATATGAGTATATTATTGTGACTTAGGTTTTGTGGAAAGACCTATGTAGATTAAGATATGTATGGGGTTAAGTTAGATACTTAGAGTCGAGTCATGACTTGAGATTGGAATATGGGATTAGCTTGAATATAGGATTAAGGTTGGTATTATATATATATATATATATGTATTTATATGTGGTATACTTGTATAGGTATTGGTTATACCTTAACCTTGTGGTGTAGTACCTTAGATAGTCTAGATTGACCTAGACTTGACCTAGCTTGACCATATTGACTAGTATTTGACTAGTCTGACCATTGATTGACTAAACCCTAGATAACTTGACTAGTTGACTAGAATATTGACCAAGAGTTGACTTTAACCTAGATTAGACTTGTTTGACCTTATTTGACTTAGTATGACTTCTTGTGACCTAGTATGACTTTCTGTGACCTAGTTTGACTGTTGAGTTGACCAAGAGTTGACTTTTGACCAGATTGACCTAGAATCATGTAGTATGCATTGTATACTCTATTTTTACCATTTTGGATACATTGTGACTTGTATTGCTCTTATTAGGAGCCATACACCTCTCCTCAGGCAGCATATTCTCTACAGACATTCATACAGCAGGCGAGTACATTCTCTGACCGTTTCATACTTGTTCAGGCTTTACTTTCTCGCTCTAGATTACTTTACTTGATGCTGTCACGTTGGTAACACGGATTGGTACTATATGGATCTTTACATGAGATGTTATCCCTCTCGGGAGCATCGGGTACTTCATGTTACGTGTGTTTCACTTTCATCATGTACTCCTATGCTTCCATCATGCATGTGCACTCATGTGATCATGTACTCTCATGTTCACTGAACCCTCATGTATAACTTCACATATACTCATTTATGAGCCTCATGTGAAGTAATCATGTACAATAACGTAACTTGTCTAGATCTTTGTGTATTGATTGGGGAAACGGGGGAGTAGAAGTAGACATGTGAATAATTCTAAAGTAGTGTAATCATGTATAAACTCAGTAGTGTAATCATGTATAAATTCTAGCCATTCACATGCCTATCTTGTACTCTACATCACTAGCCACTTACAGTTCTCTATATACAGTAGATATTTCCTTTACAAGCTATCTCTTTTACAGTACATATTTTCTTTCAGCATTTTCTGTATTTTACTCTATTGCCTGTATTGTATTTCCTAACCTGATATGAACTGTGTGAGATATATTGTGCTCGTTCCTGTCCTGACTGGACCTGTTGAAAATATTACAGGGGATGAGGATGCACTACAACAAATAGGGCATACAATAGCAGTTTATCTATAGCGTTCAAGCCTCCCTGCTATAGAATGTCATCATCAATAGCGTTCATTCCGCAGTGCTATTAAAAGAGCGTACAATAGCAGTTTATCTATAGCATTCGAGCCTCCCTGCTATTATAATATCATCATCCATAGCGTTCATTGTGAAGTGCTATTAAAAGTTTATACAATAGCAGTTTATCTATAGCGTTTATGCCTCCCTGCGATTTTGCTGTTAATAGAACTTTATATAGCGTGTTATGAACGCTGTTAAAATGCAATATAAATATTAATAACACATAATATTAATATTACAACAGTTTAAAATGGTTGGTAATCTAATAAAAAAATAAACAAACTCCTTTCCGTGTCTTTCACGTGTTTGAAAAAAAGGTTATTGGGGGAAAACACTTTCTATTCCCCCATTTTCATCGAGAGACCTAAAATCTCTGTTCCCGTCTGCTTTCCTCCATTTTCCTCGAGAGCCCTAATGCTTCTTCTCTCCGGCTGATGCTTTTTCCCGTGAGCTTCTTTTGAGTCTAGTGGTGCTTCTCCGAGCGTCTCTCTCACTCTGAAGGTACGTCTCTCTCCCTTTTGAAGATAATTTTTTCAATTTTGACATTTTTTTTTGGCGTCGACCTCTTTATCGCTGTCATCTCAAGCTCGTTGGACATTGACGAGCCAGTCCCTGATCTGCCTGAGGGTGTCGCCAGTGTGCGCCAGGGAGGAGGCGATGGCGGCCTGCTTATGAGAAAATTGGACAGCGGCAATCGGTGCTGGCCGTCGGTCGGTCCGGAGGAGGAAGAAGAGGATTTGAGGGGCCTCCGGGAGCAGCGACCTCCACCACCTCCTCATTCTTTGAAGATATTTTTTTTTCAATTTCGACTTTTTTTTGGTAAGAACCAGTCATAGTCATTTTTTCAATTCTTAGTCCATTGGTGTTGTCCAATCAGATCATTAATTTTATTTTATAATTGTTGTGACAACTAGAACCGTAACAAAGAATGTTACAAAAAAATAACATGAATTACAAGCGACGGGACAGTGTTACAAAGTGAAAAGAAGGAATTCCTCCTCTTTCTTCTCACTCTCCTTCCCACCCAGGGATCGAAATTTTTTCTTTCCCTCTCTCATTTCATCTTTCCCCTCTTTTTCTTTCCCTCTCTCATTTTCATCTTTCCCCCTCTTTCTTCTTACTCTCACCCCAAATTCCTTCCCTTAATTTGGTCATTCCCCTATATTCTCCCTCTCTCTCTCTCTCTCATCTCTCTCTCTCTCTCTCTCTCTCTCTCTCTCTCTCGATCGAGTAGAATTGCAGCGCCCGCCCCCGACTTCTAGAGAGTGAATCTGCGCCCGTTTGGTTAGGCTTTTGAGTCTTCTCTGATTTTAGTTTGTTTAGGGTTTTGATTCTCTCTGTCGCTCTTTGATATCAAAGAATGTTTCTCTAATTTTAGGGTTCTGTCCTCTCTCATTCTTTGGATGTCAAGCAGACCACCTGCCACCAGTGACCTACCTGGGTACCCTTCTCTCTCATTTCGGTCATTCCCCTCTATTTTGATCTTGATTGTTTTTTATCATATGCTTTGAATGTGGTTTTGTGCTTCAAATGTGCAAGTTTTTATGTGTATGTTTAATTGCCTGTCATTTTTTTTCTCATCAGTTTGCTTAAGTGACTAGTATATATGAAGAAAATTATTTTTTAGAAAACTAATCCCAAAATGACTACATTATGTTGGATAATGTTGATTACATGCCATAAAAGAATTGGCATTTATACATTGATATACATTGTTTGGATTTGTGACTTTCTTTATGGGTTTGTGACTTTCTAGTTTGTAACATTCGAGACTGGTGGTGGTGTAGAACCTTCTTGCGAAGGTTGGTGCTATTAGATTTAGCACATCTTGTATAATTCTTAAGCTGTATATTTGTCAGGTGTATGAGCGTTTCTATGCCTCTTCAATTCTTGATGTTGATGATTCTCGCCTCGAGTATTTTTCTAAGAAGGTTGGTTTTATTTTGTTACTCCTAGTTCATTGTAGCTACCCACACACCATGCTCTACTGAATCATTCGCTTCACATTTGCCTCAAGTATCTTTGTAAGGTTAATTTTCTGATGTTACCCCTATTATATTGTAGCAAGATGCAAGCACAGCTCACTTGCACACCATACTACTAAATCATTCACTTCTCACTTTCTACAGTATAATGTTTAGTAACCTACGGTTGTGATGGAACTAAGGGACCATTTATATTTTTGATATAAGTAACATGAAAAACACTAATTGTGATGAGGTCTTCATCAGTTTGTTCTTTTTGTTAATTTGTATATATAAAACAAAGACAATCCATTAAATCTCAGTACATGATACTTTGACTTCATCTGAACTCAAATGCAGCTTCTTTCATCACGGTAATAATTTTTTGTTAACAAATTGGTCGATTATTGTCTTCAGAATAATCGAGGAAGTGTGCTTCAATCCCAAAATTTATGCTCAAGTGGGGACTTGAGTGTGAAGTGGCATTGCATGTCTTCTATGGTTCTTTGTCAGTATGATAGATGTTTGATCTCCTTTTCAAGATTTTTGTATGCCATTACTCTGGTTAGGGCCAATTTGGTTCCCATTTGAAATGAAAGTTCTATTTCAAATGTCAACGACAAATGTTGCCTCCCTGAGTGATTGTCGTTTGTCGTTTTGGCCATTCGGCCATTTTTGTATGCCAAAACTGTAAATGCTGGGAACCAAACATTTTCATTTGCCGTTTTGGCCAAGAGCCAATGGAACTGACAAATGGCCCACTTCAAATGTGAACCGAACTAGCCTTTAAAAGTAGCCATACTTTTCCCTTCAATGATAACTCTTGTTTGGAGGAATCTACCATATGTGGGGATGGGAACCACAGATATAGTTATTTTTTTCAATTCTAGATATCTGTTTGAGTATTAATTCATATATCCTTAATGCCAAGAGTTGAGGTCGAGTATAAATCGTAGTTTGCACTATTGTCCGATACGGCCGATACCAATTATTATTTGGCGTATGTTCTGATCCGATACTGATAGTGACCGATACCGATATTTGGGGTCTCTTTTCCAGTCAACTTGATGAAAAAAATTGAACGAAAAAGACCAATCATCAAGGATGTAAAAGCATCAAAGATTTTTAAAATCGCTTTAAAGCACGTTTTCTGAATTGTGTGAATTTACACAAAAGTAAACATATTCTATTGATAGCTCAGAACTTCTACATTCTCCAAAAAATAGTAGATTTTAGAACCAAACTTCAGTGAATACATTTATTCACAGAGCATCAGTTCTTCCAAATACTTGCATTCTTATGCCTCCTATCTTTGTGATTGAAGTTCGAATACCACTGTACTGCATTTATTGCAGAAATTGTTGTTGTTATCTCCCTGTGCTTACTGTAGTTTGAAATTTCAGTTGCTGCACCTCTGCACACAGAATCTCATCTAAAACCTGTGGTGTTATTTGTTACTGCAGGCTGCTGCATCCTGTTTGCTATAACTGCTACTTTACCAAATAGGTTCTGATCTCGCAGGTCACCAGAAAGATTGGTCCATTACTCATTTCCTTGTAAGCAATATTGAACTTCTCCTACATCATTTATATATAGTATCATTTGTCTGTGGCTCTGTGCTTCCTAGATGTTAGTTAAACAACTGTACCCATAAAATCGAGCTTAAAACCTGTAGCAAGGCAAATATGCACACACACACACACACGTGCTTTTACCTATCGCCATATTATATTATATTATTATATTACATTTAGTCTTCAATCTGCTGACACTTGGTATAGCCGATCATTCTCTTTCTTCAAAATTTTCTGTAGGAAGACCAGTAATAAGTATGCCTAGCCTAGGCATACATGTCTTTGGATATTCTTAAGTAAACATGAAAATTTTCTGTAGGAAGACCAGTAATAAGTATGCCTAACCTAGGCATACATGCACACACACATCACTTACCTGTGGTGTTATTTGTTAGCCTCCAAAGACATGTATGCCTAGCCTAGCTTGACATTCAGGTTCCCTTGACAGAGCCTCATTTCTGTAATTGATTTTGATAACTTAAAGTTGTACTCTAATTAACAGGTCATCCTTGGATTCAAGATTTCCAACAAGTTAAGATTCCTTTGGACATTATGATCTATAAGCTTGTAAAAGCTTATATATGCTCGCCTTCACTAAGGAAAGCGGCACTGAGGGTATGCTTAATATGATTTCAGTAAATTTTGTTGTGTTATATGTTATCCATATCAGTCTTTAGCAAGTTAGAGGTACAAAAAGAAAAAGTCAATATGTTGTGCGGACATGGATATGCTAGCACTAGTTTATGTCTCACTCAACCTATAGATACTAATTTGTAAGAGTAAATGAGTTGAATAGTTCCGGACACTTTTGGACATATCGTGAGATCTTATAAAGCGATATCCAAATAAAAAGTGACATCAAGTGAAGTGGCACCTACTTCCTCTTTACAAAATACTTTCTCGCACATCATCTTATAGTCATTTCTTACTTTTTAGTGTTAACTAAGATTAGATTAGCCTACATTTCTGCTCCAAAGAACGGTCAGATTCATATACTGGTTTCTAAACCTATTTACCTGTGTTTGCTAGAACATACTTTTTACCTACAACCGTCTCAAGATACACCTGCCAGTTTTAGGAAATTGAAAGTTTTTTTAATCATTATTAGAGCATGAGCACAAACATGTATTCTTAAGTAGAAATATACTAAAAATATCTTCCTCCATTGATCTTTGTGTTATGCGTCAAGCTCTCGCGAAGATCTTGACAGTACCTCAGCTTTCTTATCTCCGAGAACAATTTTCACTGTTAGGCCCCACCAAGACAGGCTACATTTCGATACAGAACTTCAAAATAGTTAGTCTCATATCCATTTATAAAGGATTTATAATTCTTGTTAGTTTTGTATTTGATATTCTAAATGTTATTGGAACTGACAGGCCTTGATGAAGTACTCCACTAAAGCAATGTCGGACTCGAAGGTTCTTGATTTATTAACATGGTAACATCTCATAGCCATGACGATTTCTCTTTGGGATTTTATTTGTAAAATTCATGTTTGTTTGATATGGTTTCTGCATATACAGGTTTGTTCTCTTCAGTACAGAAAGTTAGACTTTGAGAAATTTGTTGTTGCTTCTATTAGTGTTTATCAGTTAGAGGCTCATCTAGTTCTTATTTTACTCCTTAAAAATTTAGTACATAATATATATTGGCTACGACTAAATGAAGTAAACTTAACGAACCTTCTCTCTACCAAGTAAGCACAGATACTTCAAAATTGGAACCATGTCCATGTGTGTCTGACATGGAAAGGACAATAACACTTGAACTACACTAGAAATGTCAAAATTGGCAGTCTCTCCATATTATCATGTCTATACTGTATTGTGTCATTTTTATCTCCTTACAACATAGGTAACATAGTATTTTCCTTGGTTATAGTAATTGATAATCGACTGTGAACTTTGGACAGATTCTAGCATGTCTTTATCAGTTGCTCTCTTTTTTTGATTGATCATAGCCCGTGCAATAAGAATCATAGGAGTTAAATAGTGACATACTTTCAATACCAAAAAGGATTAGGCAATATCACTTTTAAAATACTAGCTAATCATCATGTCAAAGATGAAAATAATCAGATATCAATCACTTTCTTTAAAAAGTGGCAATTTGTTCCTATTTTGGTATATTTCATACCACCAGTTCATATTTCATACCACCAGTTCATATTGTTCAGCAATCTTTACACGAACAGTCTAAGCTTTTGCCAGTACTAACCATAAACAGGATACTGCATCAAATGCCATGTTGTCCTGAAGGATGTATGATGGAACAACTGCCATATTAAGATACATATGATCCATCAAAGAGTAATTTCTATCCGATTCAATGTTTGATGGAACAACTGTATATTTTGTCTTCATTCCTAATGTTTGACTATTCATCCATAACCATAAATGTCACAGGGAGCTGTATATTTCTATCCGATTCAATGAACGAGGGTGGCAGTGGTCTGGCAGTTTTTTGTTTTGTACTTGTTTGGAGTTTGTTCAGTTTTGGTCTTGGTTTCTCTCAAGTATTTCTTGGTAAGTAATTTTGCTCTTGGTTGCATCCATACATTACTCCATGTAACAAATTGAGAATAAATGACTTGATCTAACCGGCTCGCTTCTTTAAAGGAAAAGGCAAATGGAGAGATCAATGATGCTGCTGAACTTCACCTTATGTTCCCTGGTTAGCCTTTCTTTTTCAACAAGGGAGGCATCAAATGTTACAAAGCATCAGTAGAGCTATCATTCTCGTGTTTCTCTGCTTTTATGTTCTTGGTAGTGCCCACATGATCCTATACTTGATAGCAACTGTATGTATAGACCATATACCAGGGCCTCTACTTTTTGCTATTTTTATTAGCAATAGATTCATATTCAATAACCTTATTTGTTGTTTTCGGCTTCGTGTTTGTGTGGAGCCATTGCATCGTGATTGAGATATTAATTTGTTGTTGCTACACAAGTAGGAAAACTCCAACTCAACAAATTTCCTTCTTGCATTCCTTACTTTTCATAATATCCTATAAAACCACATGGCATGATTGTATATTTTATCCTATATTTAAATCTTCGAGCTTTATTTCATGTATTAGTGAATTGCCCATTGAACTAATAATTCAAATTTGGATTCATGCTTAATGAAATACAACTGAAGCTATTTATTGACATCCATATTTAAAATGTGTTCTTCAGGTTCTAAAGAAATCTTTAATTCGGCATGGGTTCACCTTTGAATCGGAAACTGACATGGAGGTAACAGTTCCTTTTTACAATTTTTTTGTCTAAATATTATATCTTATTCAGTTATGTACTTCTCATGAATTTTTCTCTGACTGATAATTTCTCTGGGCCACCGGTTGGGCTCGTGTACGATAAACTTTTCATTTCATGATCTTGTGTGCAGGTTATTATTAGTTTCTCATCATATTTTGAAGCAATAAGGAAAGAGTTGATCGAGCTGCAAGGAGGAAAGAGTCGATCGAGCTGCATTTCAGCCTCATGCATTTTGTATGGAAATGGAATGGTTTCGTTTGTACATCTTGGATTCTCTTTACATAAAAAATTTGTTTTGGACTACTATTTCGATCACTTTAGGCGTTCAACAAGTTTTTGTACATCTTGAATGTTTTAATGAAAATGTATGAATTTATTTATTTTAGGAAACCTTTTCTATATCTTGATTGATCGAAATGGAAGTTGCGATTGAAATTGTTAAAATCAAAATTGTGATTCAGTATGAATTTTTATATGGTTAATTGTATGTGATGCACAGGTTAATTGTATGTGACACAGAATATGTTGTTCGGAAATGCTATAATAAATCAACATCATTAAAGAAGCTGTTAACAAACGTTATTAAGAAACTATAGCGTTCGTAATGGCTATGTAAACTCTAAAGCATTTGTCACTGCTATAACAAGTCTATGGCGTTCATAGACGCTATAGTAACTCAATAGCGTTCATGAATGCTATTACTTTCCTATAGCGTTCTTAAATGCTATAACGCTGGTATAGCGTTCTTAAATGCTGTAACCTGTCTATAGCGCCATGGAACGCTATAATCCATCAATAGCGTTCATGAACGCTATAACTTTATAGCGTTCTTGTACATGGGGTTATTATAGCGGGGGCATATATAGCGGACGGAATATGCTATAATATGCATTCTACAGCGTTCAGCGCACGCTATCATATCCCATATCTGTTGTAGTGATGAGGCATGGGTGACTACATATTATGGAGCAGGACTAGATGACACTTGTGTTGAGGACCCTCAGCAGGATCCACCACCAGCTGAGGATGTTGCTCCAGTAGTCTAGGCTAGTTTAGCTAGACAGTCATTTTCTATTTTATTATCTTGTCTCACATTCTGAGTTGTATTTTGAGATGTTGAGATGTATAGACCCTTAGACTTATTTTGTATATTGGGTTGACATTCTGGATGTTATGTTATCATAGACACTTAGACCTATTTCATCTATTGTACTGTTCTCTTTGAGTTACTGTCTATCTTTCATTCTTCTACCCTAGATGTGATTGAGATTGTATTCTGTTATGTCACCTCCATTCGGAGAGTATATACTGTACAGGTACTTTTATATTGTTAGATGATTGACCTAGGACAGCGTTCTACCGCCGACACTGCGGCGTAGGCTGGACGTACCCACTTCTCGTGCCCTTACTCTAGGGTGCGGGTCGTAACACGTTTTTAGTGGTGGCCCATGCAGGTTTCGAGTTTATGTAGTGATATTCGAACTAGGGTATCACTACAGCCTGTGATAGGATTGGAGGAATAGGCTTAGTGAGAGAGGATACTCAATCACTGTTAGGATACCTTGAGAGATTCCTGGGATGACCCTTGAGAATCTCATTTGAATTACGATTTAAACTCCTTTTTTTCTTGATTGAATTTGATTTTGGAGGATTCACTGTAGAACTTTGAATCCTGGTGTTAGTTGATGATTTTAAAATTTTTGTAGTTGTTGATTTAATTTCTTTGTGTTAGATTAATATCTTTTATTTTAAGGTACTCAATCACATTTATGAGAAAACTCTCATCTGTTTCTTGCCATCTAATTCTCTTGCTAATTGCTTTTCCTTGAAATGAACTGTCCCCTCTATTTTTGCATCTTGCTTAAACTCTTTCTACCAAACTATGTGACTGTATCCCAAACCTGACTTACTCGACATTTCCTCAAATCAAGACTTTATTGAGACCTTCTAACCTTGACCTTGATTTGATCGAACGCTAACTATATTCATCTAGTAGCCTATCTATCCCTAGGGCTGTGTTCCTAAATTATTTACTGGATTCCTAATTAATTTTATTCCATGCGTTAACTTGATCTTCTTTATTTTTGTATCAATTGTCACGTCTTGAACTCCCACTTTCTATTCTAGATCATTGGACGTCCATTACCGTGACTTAGATATTCGGAGTATAATACTAGCTGTTACCTCCCAACAAACTTCACATGTAAGACCTAGACTAGCCTACCTTCATGTAGGTATTCCATGTTCTACTAAAACCCGTCTCCTTGTACTCTATTTCCTTAATATGATTTTTTGGTCAAATGGCTAAACTATAACCTCTACCATGATACTAAATTAATTCTTATTTCAATTAGAGATCCACCTTGGCTCAATTCTTTTTACCTGGCATGTGATGGTGTTCTGCTTGAATCCTTAAATACTTAACCTTGTACCTTATCTTGAATGCTTGACCCGATTGGTTAAGGATCTTGGACTATGTATTTTCTTTTATCATCTCCACCCTTACTTATATCTTATGCTATAAATTTATCCTTAGTTTTACAAGCTTATCCTTTTCGAGCTTGATCATGACATATTTTATTGGGTGTACACCCACTAACATATTATCTAATCAGAACCGGCGTATGATGGTCTGATCAATCTATTGCGTTTTGGTTCGCTTTTCATATATTAATCTACGTGGATGGAGACATAGTTAAACTTGCCCTAGAATCTTATCCTCAACAGCCATGATAATTCTCCTTGGAATTATTTTATCGCCTATGAACCTCGTATTCGTATCCAGTTGAATTGAATTTAATCATGACCTGGATCTTCATCATTGGATGCTCGTGCTCATACTTGATTTCATTGATTTCCCATCTTGTCCAAATCTCGATTTATCCTGAAATTGATTAACTTAGATCGTGTCAAGACTAAAATCTATTTGTGATTGTTTGTGCCTAAATTTTCAATTTTCTTTTTTTCTTTTACCACTTTATGGAATAGTAACCTTTTAATGATTTCTCAGTTACTTGTTAATGACCAATTTTTATATAGGATGGTAGACGGCCCTATAGCCTAGATGATTGTTGTTCTCTTACCTTCCCAATTAGGACATCCTAGATTGCTTGTACGTTTTGATACCATAGGACATTCTTGATCTAAAATGACTAGTGCACCTAGATGAGACCACAGACTGTCCCATTTAACCTATCCCCTTGGTACCACTATTGCATCACAATTTCTGGTTCAATTTAGGCCATAGACCTTTCCCACTCTAAATTATGATCATCATAGGCACATTACCGTGACTTTTAAATTTGGAGCACGAGACTAGTTGTTTTCTCAAAACTAATTTCACATACATGACCTAGACATGACACTCTACACCCATGACCTTAGTGTCCCACTCAGGCATACCATCGTGTGCTTCATTTGCTTAGTACGATTTTCCTGACCCGAGGCTCCATCCTGATTTACCCCATGGAGTTACTTTTGATTTCGATTTGAATTAAGGACACCTTATGGCCTAAAAATTGTCAGCCAATTTTTGGACATGACCCAGTATAGGTCTACTACCCGTATTTTACTTGTTGACCTTGTATGTTGCTAGGTAGTAGCTTCGACCCTGATTGTTGGAGGTTGACCTAGGAGGAGTACGACCATCTAAATTTCGAGGACGAAATTATTTTAAGGAGGGTAGACTTGTAACACCCAGTTTTCTGAAATTGGGATATTTTTGAAAATTTATTATTTTTATTATTTATTAATGGTATTCTAGTCATGATATGATTTTTGGTGATTTTTAGTTAATTAAAACTATTTTCTAAGTCACGACTTATGACTTTGTGATTTTACTAGTATAACCCTAGTGTAAACTCTAGAGATTTCAAAACCTAGAGACTACCATGACCATGTAAGCCTAAGCAAGTGATAAGGATACCAATTTAGCACTTTTTAGCCTAAAGGGTATTTTGGTAATTTTCTAGGATTTATTTGGAATTATTGGATTTATGTGATTTATTATTATTTAATTAGTTGATTTGTGTCATGTTAGCTCCTAACCTAGTTTAGCACTAATCCAGAGGTTAGCCACTAACCTAGAAGACTAATGTTAGATGTTAACTTTATTTTAGAAATATCTAGGTTTGATAAATATCTAGATATCTTACTTTTTAGATATTTTAGAACCTAAATATCTATTCCCTTAGTCAAAGCCTTAGGGGCTAAGTTAGCAAGGTGGAGGGGACCCTAAATATCTACCCCCTACCCCCCCTCCCCCCCCTCCCCCCATGGCAGCCAACCCATGCCCCATCCTATATACACACCCCCCTTCATTCAAGCCTCTTTTCTTTCACAAAAATCAAGTTTTTCCTACAACTTCAACCCTTCACCATTTAACCATTTTAACACCAAATTGGGTCTAGTCTTTTGCATTGGACTCCCCTATACTAGAGGATACTAGTTATGGCTTGCTAGCAAGAATTTGTGGAGCTTTGGACATTGGGAGTTGAAGGGGGTTTTCATTCAAAAAGGTCTATTATTGAGGATTTTGCACTCATAGGTAAATACCTATAAACCTAGTTAATATTGTGTTTTCTCTTCATAATTGCATGCATCTAGGTACCATGGAACTGTAGGCCAAGTTTGGTAGGAAGTAGGTTCAATTTCGTGTCCGTATCGGACACGTATCCATGTTTGAAAAACAGTATTTGGTGAAATGCCACTTAGGAATAAAGGTTGTTATTTTGCAAAACAAATTACACATTTGGGTAGCCCTTGGCATGCTGATCACGAGACACTAGGACTTAGCACATTTCTGTGCTGTGTCCGTGTCCAAAATGGACACGAACTCGCAGCACGAGGCCACGCGCGCGTGCCCTGCTACCACGCTGCTCGTGCTCACTGTACAGAGCACTAGAACACGTAAAATTTGGCATGGACACGGGGGCAGTGTCTGCGAACATGCCCCCAAAGTTTCGTGTCACGTCGTGTCGTGTCGAGTGAGAAATCTCGCTCACACTGGACACGCACTGCACTGCACGCGCACGTTTTTCTCACTGACACGCGACTCGTGTCGCACGGACACGAGTCGTGGACACCTCGAGGTGACACGAGTGTGTAGCCCAACACGTGGGCTACACATGGACATGACCACGAGGCCCCACGTGGCTCGTGTCGTGTCCACGAGACACGTGCACCGCTGCACGATGCAGTGTAAACAGCGTATATCAGTCGAGAAAACTCAACTGATACGGGGCTCGTGTCGACACATGGTGACACGTGGACACGACTCAGGTAGCTAGACACCTAGCCTAACCCTAGGCGAACCTAGGGACACGAGCACGAGACTCCTAGACGCGTGTGTCGTGTCCTAGAGCTAGGTGCACGCGTGCACGACGCTGCGACACTGCAGTTTACCCGATTTGCATTTTTGACCACTGGACACGCCGTGTCATGTCGTGGTGGACTCCCATGGACACACACAACACCTACACGTATGGGGACACGATTACCAACCTTGGGTTTCGGGCCTTAGGTCATTTTTGACTCGAATTTGGGGTTACCCCTATATGTTCAGTAATGAACAGTAACTTGGTATTTTTCCTATATTTTATTTGAGTTTCAAATTGATTTTTAATGTATATATATATGTATATTTATGTGTGTATATACTGTATATATATGTATATATGTATGTGTGTGTGTAGGTGGGAATTTGGGTGTATTTACATGGGTATTTGTGTAGATATGTGTGTATATATACATAGGTGTATATATGTGTATTGTGTGTGTGTGTGTGGTTTCTGTTCTCAGAAATCTGAGAACAGAACACCCCCCTTTGTATCATAACAGTTCTCTCTCTCTCTCACTCTATTTCATTCTCTCTCTAATTCACTCACTCTCTCATTTTCCTCTCTCTCTCTATATATATATGTATTATATAAAGTTTTGTATGTATGTATATATATATATATATATATATATATATATATATATATATATATATATATGTTATATATATTTGGTATTAGATTATATTGTATCTATATATATATATTATATATGGCATATGAGTATACATAGTCTATAGGCCTATGTAGAATGTTTGTATATGTATATATCTAAAGTTATATATATGTGTGTATATATATATATATATATATTGTATAGAGATAGATACCTATATGATATTAGCCCATGGAACCTAATTACTAGCCTATGGCCAAATTGGGGGTTGACCCTAATTTGTCTAAGTGACCCCTTGACCTAGGTACCCTAATGACCCTTGTTTGACTAGAGTTGACCAAAGTCAACCTTAGGTCAAAACTTGACCTAATTAACCTAGAATTGACTAGGATTAACCTAAAATGACTAGTTTAACTAGTCTGTCCATGTTTGACCTAACTTGACTAGTAGACCTAGTTGACTAGATAATTGACCATTGTTGACCAAAGTCAACTATAGGTCAACCATGACCTAATTGACCTAGAGATGGCTTGGATGAACATAGAAGGACTTGTTGACTAAGATTTGACTAAACCCTAGGCTATTAACTAGTTGGTTTAGGTTTGACCTATATATGAGTATATTATTGTGACTTAGGTTTTGTGGAAAGACCTATGTAGATTAAGATATGTATGGGGTTAAGTTAGATACTTAGAGTCGAGTCATGACTTGAGATTGGAATATGGGATTAGCTTGAATATAGGATTAAGGTTGGTATTATATATATATGTATTTATATGTGGTATACTTGTATAGGTATTGGTTATACCTTAACCTTGTGGTGTAGTACCTTAGATAGTCTAGATTGACCTAGACTTGACCTAGCTTGACCATATTGACTAGTATTTGACTAGTCTGACCATTGATTGACTAAACCCTAGATAACTTGACTAGTTTGACTAGAATATTGACCAAGAGTTGACTTTAACCTAGATTAGACTTGTTTGACCTTGTTTGACCTTATTTGACTTAGTATGACTTTCTGTGACCTAGTATGACTTCCTGTGACCTAGTTTGACTGTTGAGTTGACCAAGAGTTGACTTTTGACCAGATTGACCTAGAATCATGTAATATGTATTGTATACTCTATTTTTACCATTTTGGATACATTGTGACTTGTATTGCTCTGATTAGGAGCCATACACCTCTCCTCAGGCAGCATATTCTCTACAGACATTTATACAGCAAGCGAGTACATTCTCTGACCGTTTCATACTTGTTCAGGCTTTACTTTCTCGCTCTAGATTATTTTACTTGATGCTGTCACGTTGGTAACACGGATTGGTACTATATGGATCTTTATATGAGATATTATCCCTCTCGGGAGCATCGGGTACTTCATGTTACGTGTGTTTCACTTTCATCATGTACTCCTATGCTTCCATCATGCATGTGCACTCATGTGATCATGTACTCTCATGTTCACTGAGCCCTCATGTATAACTTCACGTATACTCATTTATGAGCCTCATGTGAAGTAATCATGTACAATAAACGTAACTTGTCTAGATCCTTGTGTATTGATTGGGGAAACGGGGGAGTAGAAGTAGACATGTGAATAATTCTAAAGTAGTGTAATCATGTATAAATTCTAGCCATTCACATGCCTATCTTGTACTCTACATCACTAGCCACTTACAGTTCTCTATATACAGTAGATATTTCCTTTACAAGCTATCTCTTTTACAGTACATATTTCCTTTCAGCATTTCCTGTATTTTACTCTATTGCCTGTATTGTATTTCCTAACCTGATATGAACTGTGTGAGATGTATTGTGCTCGTTCCTGTCCTGACTGGACCTGTTGAAAATATGCAGAGGATGAGGATGAGGCATGGTGACTACATATTATGGAGCAGGACTAGATGACACTTGTGTTGAGGACCCTCAGCAGGATCCACCACCAGCTGAGGATGTTGCTCCAGTAGTCTAGGCTAGTTTAGCTAGACAGTCATTTTCTACTTTATTATCTTGTCTCACATTCTGAGTTGTATTTTGAGATGTTGAGATGTATAGACCCTTAGACTTATTTTGTATATTGGGTTGACATTCTGGATGTTATGTTATCATAGACACTTAGACCTATTTCATCTATTGTACTGTTCTCTTTGAGTTACTGTCTATCTATCTATCTTTCATTCTTCTACCCTAGATGTGATTGAGATTGTATTCTGTTATGTCACCTTCATTCGGAGAGTATATACTGTACAAGTACTTTTATATTGTTAGATGATTGACCTAGGACAGCGTTCTACCGCCGACACTGCGGCGTAGGCTGGACGTACCCACTTTTCGTGCCCTTACTCTAGGGTGCGGGTCGTGACATATATATATATATATATATATATATATATATATATATATATATATATATATATATATATTTATATATATATATATATATGCAAATGACCTCTAGCCTAGTGGTTAAGAGAGATGCATGCGGCCCGAGTGATCAGAAGATCGATTCCCAGTGGAAGCGTTCGCCACAATTACCTTCTTTCAATATATATATATAGGGGTGAGCATTCGGTTTATTCGGTTCTGCAAATGACCTCTAGCCTAGTGGTTAAGAAAGATTTCCAGTGGAAGCGTTCGCCACAATTACCTTCTTTCAATATATATATATATATATATATATATATATATATATATATATATATATATATATATATATATATATATATATATATATTTGGGTTAGATAAGGTTTGGACTTGATTGGATTGATTTTATGCAACCGAATATATATAGAAAGTCTGTAAATATATATAAAATATTTATTTAAGCCTTTATATGGTTTAAGTCGTAACTTGACTTGTTTCCATATATGGGACATAGATATGGCTATGTCATCCTTACCATGCCTAATATATTAGTCATAGTACAACTACACTAGCCATGCCATGTTCTCTAGTCAAAATGCATAACGAAACTATACCATGAGTGATGTTATATTTATAAATAATAAATATTATTTTAAATATATAATGAATCCAAAAGTTATTATTTAAGACAAAATAAAATAATTGTTTTTTTAATTCCGGAGGTTTAAACATTTCCATCGTATCCTTCTTGAAAGAGACCAAATTAGTAGTATCGAAGTCATTGGATGACCCGCCTTGAAAGTTAGTGGGTTGGTGTTGTATAAATATTACAAAATAATATTAAGAATATTAGATAATATAAAAATATAAAATAAAATAATATTATTTCGGTATATATATAACATTAATGTATATGATTATATTAAATAATTATAAAAATGAATAGAAATAAATAATAGTTGTTTATTATTTGACGATTAATGGATTAGAAATGTAAAATTTTAAGGATGGCATAATATAGGAATATTCTTTTTTGAGTCCTCAAATTGAATTTTTTTTAAGAATTGGTTGGAGATGGCCTAATAATCCAAAAAGCTGTCGGTTGAAAGTAAGCTTATAATTTCTCTCTAGAAGTAATAAATTTTTTTTACAATTGCCAAGCAAGCTTTTATAATATTTTCCTCAAATTAAATTACCAAAAATACCATTAATTTGTTATATTTGTTTAATAAAATTTATAAAATAAGAATAATTTTGATAATCCATTTGTAAAACACGTCGAGAACCTTTGCCCATTATAGTTCCCATAAAAAAACTACCTTCAAAAGCTATTTCTATGGCTGCTTTTTTAGGAACAGCAGCAGCAGCAATTCCAAACCCCTCAATTGACATACATGGAAAGAAGCTTAAACGCTGGGGCCCACATGGGCCATGTGGACCACAGCGTACATTTATTTTTTCTTGGATGCGATTGGAAATAAGTTAAGCCCAAACCAACCCCACCCTTACTGATGACGTGGTACTTCGTCCGGAAATGCTATTTGGTGTCCCAAACCCCACAGTGGATCCTCATCCATTGGGGATCGCACATTCTTACGTGGCGCTCGACCGTTCATCCTTACTTCCCTTCCTTATCCGCAAATAATTAGTTCTCTTTAACCAATCCCCACCACGGTCCCACCCACCTAATACAGGTCCCACCCAGTCATTCACTCAGTCCGCATTAAAGCTCTGGTCCCTCTTTCTGGTCAAATTAAAAGAGACCAGGCTCTGGTTTCTCTTTCATCATCAGACATCAGCTCACTCTCCGCTCCCTCTACATATATAGCTCCTCGTTCCTCCTCCAACTCTTCTTCCTCTCTTCAAAGAAAAATTAGGGTTTCTGATGCGACTGTTCTTCCTCCTCTCTTCAAGTAAAAATTGGGGTTTCTGATGATTAATTATATTTGATTTTTTCTTCTCGATTTTCGACCAATCTTAGGGTTTCGATCGATGGTTTCCTGCGCCGATCCACTGGAGTCCTTCCTCCGTTCCGTGAAGGATGTGATCTCCCCACTCGAGTCCGGGTTCTCCCGCTTCTCCAGGGATCTCGAGTCCCATTGGTGCAACAACAACAGCGGCGGCTCGGGAAATGGAGCCGGGAGTGTTGACTTCTTCGCCATCGGGCTGCCGATGAAGAAGCGCGAGGCGTCGGCATCGTCGGTGGTCGTTACCGCCTTCGGCGAGAGGAAACGCGGCTTCAAATCGCTCCTCGGCTCGATGTCCCCGAACTCGAAGAAGAAACGAGGAGAGAGAGAGGAAGGAGAAGAAGAGGAAAAGAGGGACGAATCGTGCTCGAACTGCTTGGGTTTTGCGGTGGGCTGGTCGCTCTTCTTGAACAATTTCGTCCAGGGATTCCCGACGCCTTTCAAATCCGTCAAGAAATGCTTCGGATCGGACGTGAAAGCTAAGCAGAAGCACAAGTTGAAGAAATCGAGTGGGATGAATGGAGAAATCTCGTCGTTGGAGTTGCTTCTGTGCTTGGCCCTGGATAACCTGGTTCAGAATCTTCAGATGTTCGATCACATGAAGATAGTTTCGGGAATGATTAAGGGAAGGCAGGCCGACGTCAATGGCCTTCTCGCGAATATCAAGTTCGCGAGGGTGGGAGGTGCGCCGGCGAGTTTGGTCGATGCTGCCGCCACCGGCAGCACTGTTAATGATCACGTTGAGACTCACATAACGACTAAGGATAAGGGTGTAGATAAGGTTGAAGGTGAGGCTGAAACGGCTCAGAAAACCTCCACTCGCACGACGACTAAAGATAAGAATGTAGATAAGGTTCAAGCTGAGGGCGGAACGGCTCAGAAAATTGTTGGGGGTTTACTAGACATTCCTCTGTCAAATGTGGAGCGGTGGAAATCTACTATCTCGACCGTTTCCCTGATGGAACTTATTGAGTCCATTCCACAGTTGGGAGGGAAGTCGTCGTCGTCCAAAGAGCATCCTGACAAGAAGAAGCTGTTCTCAGTCCAGGACTTCTTTCGGTACACGGAGTCTGAAGGTATAATTTGACCAATTCAAATATTTCTTTATGTTCATTATTTTGCACGGACACGAATACTACACAACACCATGGGGGCACAACATTAGTATTGGTGTGTTCTGGTATAATTTGGATTGTCCGTATTGTGTTTGAAATGTACGACACGACACTAGATGTTGCAACACCGATTTTCGGTGTTCATGCTTCCTAGGTTTACTCAGTCCATTGTATGTGGATTGTTTGATTCTAAGTCGATGTAAAAGTCGTAATAACATGACCCGAATTAAATAAATTTGCCTATTATGTTTCTGGTAACTTATAAGAGATGTTGGATAAATTTAGGAACCTCGGTAAGAAAAGATAAAAACCTTTATATTTTTATCAAAAGGAAGGGCATTTTGTTTCAAAACGTTTCATCTGAACAGACAATTTGACGAGTGGGGAGAAAAGCGAGCAACACAAACTTTTTGTTGGTTTGTTGGGTCGGGGTGGTTTGAGAGTATCTCCTATGTTTTCAAGTACATACACGATATGTATCTTAAGATACAATGTGATACAACCTATAAATGATACCTTCATTGAAGGACGAAGGAGACAAAAGGGACAAATTATCTAACAATTCACTTTTTCTTATCATATGATAAGACAAATATCACCTCATATGGTGTATCAACCAATATGAAAATAACCGGGTCTAAGTTGAAGCTAAACCGATTAAACCTTATTTTTAAGTGGTTTATAAATTAATGGTTTATAACCCACTACAACCCCTAAAACTCGATAGGAATACTCACATACCCTTAAAGACCCTATGCATCTTCTGCTCCAAAAATTTCCTTTTTCATGCCAATGTCTAATTTTGAACGCTCTCCACCCTCTGCCAACATCACCAACAACGAAATGCAGCATCTTTGAAGGTGCCATCTAGCAGCTTTCAGATTTTGACAACTCAAGCAACTAGTTTTCACCAGTGTTCTAAAAATCGGCCTAGGCGGCCGTCCGCCGCACCGAAAACCTCCTAGGTGGCGGTGCTAGGCGGTTTCGGTCCTAGCGGCCCTAGGCGGCCCCTATTTGGCCAATTTTTTTTGAATTTTTTTAAAAAAAATTCAAAAGATAAATCATATTTGAAAAAAAATTATATACTTACCTGCCACCGTCGCAGCCGTAGTCGCCGGTGGTGGCTGCTGTCTGCTGCTGCTGCTGGTGGTGGTGGTGGTGGTGGGAGGGGTGAGGAGAGGAGAAGGGAGGGGAGGAGGAGAGGAGAGGGGCTGCTGTTGCTCACTCTCTCTCCTCTCCTCCCCCTTTTAATTTTTTTTTTCTCCAAGTTAAAAAAAAAGAAAAAAAATAAAAATTTAACGTTTCCAGGATTTGAACCCTCAACCATCCTTATTTGAACTTAGGCATAGCTATGCTAGCCATAACAACTCATAAGACTTTGTGTCTTTATGTTACATATATGTTATATATAGACATATACATACATGAGCAAAAAACAAAAAACAAAATAAATCGGCGCCTAGGCGCTAGTCGGCCCTCCGGCGCACCGACTCCACCTAGCGATTTTTAGAACATTGGTTTTCACCTAAAAATGAGCATTCCTTTTTTAAAATTTACAATTCTCAGTTTTATTTGATTTCTTGAGCTTTTATTTAGGTTTTGTTTTTGGCCGTTTCTTGGAGAAAGTTTGTGATCTGTGTTTTTCTGGGTTTGAACAAATTTTGCATTGTTTAGAACTTATAAAGTATAAACAAATCATTAATGTCTAATGTAAATTTGTTGGCTACCAATAATCAAGTTATTATTGATGCTACAGGCAGAGGGAGCGGGGTCTTGTTGGAAGGATGGCATTTTCCCTAAGTGTGTGTGTGTATGTGCGTGTCTAGGCTAATTTTCACTTAAATACCCTGAACTAATTTTGTGAGCAATTAAATAACTTCTAATATTTTTGCAAAGTTAATCCACTGAGCCACTCTCTTTGTTAGCTGTCCTACTTAACATTCACGTGCAAGCCGGTTTGTTTCTATTTAATATATCCATACAAAGGGAATATTTTACTTAATCGCCCAAAGGTTGGGTCTTGGCCCACCTGTCACAGATGCTGTCTGAGGAAACGAAATATGGTGTAAACAAAAGTACATCGAGAATCTTTCAAGGATATGCTTTTTGTTAGCTTTACAGAGGACATGGCCCTAACTAGAGCTGAATGGAAGAAGAGTATTCAAATAGCCAGCCCCCAAAAATTTGTCATAAAGGCTTTGTTGTTGTTGCAATTGAGAATCTTTCAATTTGAACTTAAGTTTGTCTATGATTGAAGCTAATCCATCAAGTTTTCTAATTTTAAGGAGCTGCTTGTAAGCCTGCTCGAGTCACGAATATTTGTTAGAAGCGAGCTTGAGCTGAAGTTTTAGGCTAGTCCCAAGCTCAAGCCCAAGGTCGAGCTTGATGTTTTATTAACATGGGTCAACCAGGTTTTTTGGGTCAAAGATTGGCTCATTAAATCACTATTTTACGATACAATACAAAACGTGATAAGATAAAAGCAAATTAATACACAATACATAACTCAATTTAGTCACCTAGGTTTGTTTCTAGGAAGCTATTGTTAGATAGGTACCTTAGAAAATTTACAGGTACATTTTGTAAGAGCAATTCAAAATTAATAATATTTTGATATCTGGAGCGTCATTCATGTTTCTATGGATGATTTCCATCCAGTTTTATCTGAACATGTTGGAATTGCTTAATGAACTTTGATGGTCTTTCTTTAGTTGTTTACTTGCTTACATATCATGTAAAACTTGCTACTCAGAATCCTGAGGAAATTTTGATTTGACATTTTAATTACTGTGCATCCTTTTTTTGCACCTTGTTTTCCGTCTACTTGTTTGTTAACTCAAATATGTTCAATAGTATTCTGAATCTGGACGGCTAAACGATGTATAATTTGTCGTCCATTTGTCGGCTTACATGTGCTGTAGGCATTTGGAAACTGCAAAAGATGATGTTACGATGTTTACAACTCTTTCCCAAATTCCCAGGCAATCCAAGTAGTGTTTGGTTGCCTGTGATTAATTCACTTGCTCTATTTTAACTACCTCAACTTCTCAAATCATTGTAATTTGTTTATTGTGCCTCAAGGAATTTTTGTTACTACCAGGTTTCTTTAATAATTGAATATTTGACAAGAAATGCACATGCTGCTTTCTTGTTTTCTGTCAATTTTTTCCCAGTTATACTTTAATTGGGTTCTGGAGTTATAGGACACATTGGATTTTATATGTCTTACTTTATTTGCTACAGGGAGGCGGTTCTTTGAGGAGTTGGATAGAGATGGGGATGGTCAAGTAACACTTGAAGACCTTGAAATTGCAATGAGAAATAGAAAACTACCAATGAGGTATGCTCGGGATCTTATGCGCCGCACTAAGAGCAACTTATTCTCCAAATCAATTGGGTGGAAACAATTTTTGTCCTTCATGGAGCAGAAGGAGCCAACCATTCTTCGAGCTTATACAACTTTGTGTTTAAGCAAGTCTGGAACGCTTAAGAAAAATCAAGTCTTGACGTCACTTAAAAGTGCGGGCCTTCCTGCGAATGAAGATAATGCTGCTGCTATGATGCGCTATCTGAATGCAAATACGGGAGGATCTATTTCCTATAGTCATTTTCGCAATTTCATGCTGCTTCTTCCTTCAGACCGCCTTGAAGACGATCCAAGGTAAGGCGAAAAATTACTTATTAATTTAAGCACTCATTAAGATACTTGAAACAGTTGTATGAGTTGGCATGTCATTTCACCTTGAGAGAGAACTGTATAGATTTATGTCGGCCCTATAAGTTTATGAATTTTTGAATTGGTATTTCCAATGTAGAAGTTACCCGAATAGACTACTTATCCAATGTCTACCGAGCATACTGTAGAATTTTGTTATCTTAATCATATGTTTAAATATGAAAACCTTGCTGAAAAATTCAATACAAGTAAACAAGTAATTTTAAAATCCTAAATGACTAATTCAGTCTCTAACTGCAATTCTAGTCATTGCGCCCATAGTTGTTGTAGCTGGAGTCACTCAGTGGGGAGCAGGGAAAGATGGATACAGGAGTAACTCAACCCATTCAACTTAGTTGTTGGAGTGGGTGGGGTTCCCAACCTATGTGGAGAAGACCCCGGAGTGCGACGAGCGCCGTTCGTGTGTCGAAGAAGCTCGGGGAGGAAGCAGGACTGCTGAGAGAGCTGCAGAGAGCTGCTGGAAGCAGAGGGGCCGAGTTCGGGCCGAACTCTGCCCCTGGCAGAGTTCTGGCCGAACTCTGCCTCCTCATTCCAGAAGTGGGTCGGCCAGTGCTGGTTGCCCCGCACAGAGTTCTGGCCGAACTCTGTGTGTCGGGGGGCTGAAGCGGGATTTTGGATGAGTTTTCATCATTGGATCTAATCCAACGGTTCAGGTTGGTTGCGGGATTAGGGAGATATATATTGAGTTTTCTCAACCCTAATTCACAAGTGCAACATAACACAAGTTTGAGAGAGAAGGAGGCAAGAGTGCCATTGCAACTTCGGAGAAGAAGACGGAGGATTGAAGGTCGTTTTCGAAGGAGATCGTGTTTCGGGTAATCTCTACTCGTCGTTCTCGTTCTTCGTAGCCTTGTGATCATTGTTCTTGTCTCTGAGTGTTGTGGGGATCCGATTTGGATCGGGAGGAGTTTGTAGAGGGTGTAATTCTTCTATTCCATTAGTGGAGGCTTCTCAGGGTTGGACTCCGATCGTCCCGTGGTTTTTCCCGCAAGGGTTTCCACGTCAAAAATTCTCTGTGTCTGCGTGGTTGTTTTTGTGTGCTTGTTTTTGGGTTCGTGCGTTGTTTGCTCGGTCCTCTCGCAGGTACTCTCCGGTTTGGGGAAAGGTTTCCGCGCTTCTTTCCCAACAGAGTGGTATCAGAGCTTTGGGTTCAAAGGGTGTCAGGAGTTGACAGAGGAACCAGAGAGGAGAGATGGACGCGAAGCCGGTGCGCATGGTGAACCTTAATGGCACAAACTATCATTATTGGCGGAGCAAGATGAAGGATTTGCTATTTGTCAAGAAGCTGCATCTACCTGTGTTTGCATCCGAGAGGCCCAGTGATAAATCCGAGGAGGACTGGAAGTTCGAGCACATACAGGTGTGTGGGTACATACGGCAGTTTGTTGATGAGAACGTGTACAACCACGTTGCCAATATTGAGCACGCGAAGACGTTGTGGGATAAGCTGGAATCCTTGTATGCGAAGAAGACCGGGGTAAACAAGTTGTTCCTGATCCGAACGATGATGGGTCTGCGGTACAAGGATGGGGCGTCTATTACGGATCACTTGAGTGATTTCCAGGGCGTGGTTGACCAGCTATCTTCTATGGGAGTCAAGTTCGACGACGAAGTTCAGGGACTGTGGCTGCTGTGTACCTTGCCAGACTCGTGGGAGACCGTACGAGTATCTATGATCGCTTCTGCTCCAGAGGGCGTGGTCAGTCTGGAGTTTGCCAAGAGCGGGGTGTTGAATGAAGAGATGCGGAGACGTTCTCAGGGCATTTCATCCACATCCCACCACTCAGAGGCACTTGTTTCAGAGAGCCGCGGAAGGGGCAAAAGCAGGGGTCCAGGTGGTGGCAGAGACAAAAGCAGGGGGAAGTCCAAGGGTCGGTACGAGGACTCAGAGTGTTACCATTGCGGTAAGAAGGGCCATATCAAGCGGAATTGTTTCGCTTGGAAGAAGGAGAAGAAGGGCGACAAGGGGAAGCAAGAAGAGAACACTACAGCGGCGGCCTCGGTACATGGAGGCGATGTGATCGTCGTAGGTGATGAGGTCATTACTAACCTCGCCTGCGATGACAATTCTTGGCTGGTGGACTCAGGGGCTTCAACACATGTATCTCACAATAGGGCACTGTTTGCCACTTACACGACAGGCGACTGTGGCGTGTTGAAGATGGGCAACGGAGATGTGTCGAAGGCGGTTGCCATTGGAGATGTGCATTTGAGAACGAAGACGGGTGCGGTTCTTGTTCTCAAGGATGTTCGTCATGTCCCTGATATCCGTTTCAACCTGGTGTCGGTTGGAAGGTTGGATGACGAGGGATTCTTCAGTCTCTTCGGGAATAGTCAGTGGAAGCTTTCTAGAGGTTCGATGGTGATTGCCAGAGGAAGCAAGAAGTCCGGTCTCTACTATATGGAGGGGAGCGCAGAGGGGGCACAGGAGGTGAACGCAGTCAGTGACGCGTCTACCGAGTTGTGGCACAGGCGGCTCGGCCATATCAGCGAGAAGGGGATGAGCTACTTGGTGAACAGGAAAGTGATTCCGGGGCTCAAGTCTACAAAGTTGGAGAAATGCACGCACTGTTTGGCTGGGAAGCAAAATAGGGTGTCTTTCCAAAGTCACCCAAGTTCGAGGAAGCCGGCGTTGCTCGAGTTGATTCACTCGGATGTCTGCGGTCCTATGAAGGTAAAATCTCTTGGTGGTGCTTCTTACTTTGTGACTTTTATTGATGACTGTTCCAGGAAGGTTTGGGTCTATGCCTTAAAGACCAAGGATCAGGTGCTGCCTACTTTCAAGGAGTTTCAGGCCTCCGTTGAAAGGGAGACGGGCAAGAAGTTGTTGTGTGTTCGGTCCGACAATGGCGGCGAATACATCGGTCCCTTTGATGCGTATTGCAGAGAGCAAGGGATACGACACCAGAAGACTCCGCCAAAGACACCTCAGCTCAATGGTGTAGCGGAGCGCATGAACAGGACACTGATGGAGAGGGTGCGGTGTTTGCTGTCAGAAGCAAACTTGCCGGGCAGTTATTGGGGTGAGGCTCTTCTCACAGCTGCTTATATTATTAATTTGTCTCCTAGTGCTCCTTTGCAGGGTGATGTGCCTGACAAAGTATGGTACGGCAAGGAGCCGTCATACAGTCACCTGCGGGCGTTTGGTTGTAAAGCCTTCGTGCATGTACCGAAGGACGAGAGGACCAAACTTGAGCCGAAGACGAGGCGATGCGTCTTTGTCAGCTACGGTCGGGATGAGTTTGGCTATAGACTCTACGACCCAGTGGAAGGAAAGCTCTACAGAAGCAGGGACGTGGTGTTCGTCGAGGATCAGACCATGACCAACACTCAGGACTCCGAGACGCCTTCTGAGGCTGAGGAATTGCCTGAGTTAGAGTCATTTCGCTTCGAGCAGTTTCCAGAGGACATCGCGGAGGATCCAGTTATGGGGGAGCCGGTACATGGAGTTGCTCCCAACCTTGATCATCAGCCTGCTGATGGTGGTCAGGGTGTCCCTCAGGAGGATGAGCATGCCGGAGAGGTAGTTCCTGAAGGGGAGGAGGCTGTCGGTATACAGCCAGCACCAGTGGCTCCACTGAGAAGGAGCAACAGGGATCGTCGACCATCTACGAGATACTCGCCGGATGAGTATGTGCTACTGACTGACGGGGGAGAGCCCGAAAGTTTCGCAGAGGCTATGGAAGACGAACACAGGCAGGAGTGGATGGTGGCTATGCAGGAGGAGATGAGCTCCTTGCACACCAATTCTACTTATGATCTGGTGCGGTTGCCAAAGGACAAGAAGGCTTTGAAAAATCGATGGGTGTTCAGAGTGAAGCAGACGGATGATGCTACTCGCCCTCGATACAAAGCGAGGCTGGTAGTCAAGGGCTACGGTCAGCGGAAAGGCGTGGATTATGATGAAATTTTTTCGCCTGTCGTCAAGCATTCGTCTATTCGGGTGGTGCTAGCATTAGCAGCCAGTTTCGACTTGGAGGTCGAGCAGATGGACGTGAAGACGGCATTCCTCCACGGTGATCTTGAGGAGGAGTTGTACATGGAGCAGCCGGAGGGATTCTGTGAGAAGGGCAAGTCACATTTGGTCTGCCGGTTGAGGAAGAGCTTGTATGGTCTGAAGCAGGCTCCGAGGCAGTGGTACAGAAAGTTCGAGTCGTTTATGGGAGAGCATGGTTATGCACGGACGACGTCGGACCATTGTGCATTTGTGAGATATTTTGCCGATGATGATTTTATCATCTTATTGCTCTATGTTGATGATATGCTATTAGTGGGTCGGAATGCCCCTAGGATAGCGGAGTTGAAGCGCCAACTGGGCGCGGCCTTCTCTATGAAGGATTTGGGCGCAGCGAAGACTATTCTTGGGATGGAGATCAGCCGAGAGAGAGAGAGTCCAAGCTGCTACACTTGTCCCAAAAGAAGTACATTCACCGGGTACTTCAGCGTTTCGGGATGGACGGGTCGAAGAAAGTGAGTTCCCCCCTCGTGGCTCACTTTAAGTTCACTGAGGAGCAGTGTCCATCTACCGAGGACGAAAAGGAAGATATGGAGCGGGTTCCATATGCCTCAGCTGTGGGAAGTCTTATGTATGCCATGGTGTGTACGAGGCCAGATATTGCTCATGCAGTTGGTACGGTTAGCAGGTATCTTTCGAATCCTGGAAGGGTACACTGGAGTGCGGTCAAGTGGATTCTACGATATCTTCAGGGCACTGCTGGTTGGAGACTTTCCTTTGGTGGTGACGAGCCGAAGCTGGTTGGGTATACCGACGCTGATATGGCTGGAGATGTAGACACGAGGCGATCGACTTCAGGCTACGTGATGATGTTTGCGGGAGGAGCAGTGTCGTGGCAGTCGCGGTTGCAGAAGTGTGTTGCCTTGTCGACGACGGAGGCGGAATACATTGCGGCGACGGAGGCTTGCAAGGAGCTGTTGTGGATGAAGAAGCTGTTGCAGGAAATGGGACTGAAGCAAGAGCAGTATACTTTGCTTTGCGACAGTCAGAGTGCTATCCATCTTGTGAAGAATCAGACGTTTCATAGCCGGTCCAAGCACATCGAGACTCGGTATCATTGGATACGGGATGTGGTTGAGAAGAAGGACGCGGAGCTTGAGAAGGTGCATACAGATGACAACGGAGCTGATATGTTCACGAAGATTCTACCAAGGGGGAAGTTTGAGTACTGCAGGCAGATCGTCGGGATGACGACGTCCTCCCCATAGTTGTGAAGGGGGAGATTTGTTGGAGTGGGTGGGGTTCCCAACCTATGTGGAGAAGACCCCGGAGTGCGACGAGCGCCGTTCGTGTGTCGAAGAAGCTCGGGGAGGAAGCAGGACTGCTGAGAGAGCTGCAGAGAGCTGCTGGAAGCAGAGGGGCCGAGTTCGGGCCGAACTCTGCCCCTGGCAGAGTTCTGGCCGAACTCTGCCTCCTCATTCCAGAAGTGGGTCGGCCAGTGCTGGTTGCCCCGCACAGAGTTCTGGCCGAACTCTGTGTGTCGGGGGGCTGAAGCGGGATTTTGGATGAGTTTTCATCATTGGATCTAATCCAACGGTTCAGGTTGGTTGCGGGATTAGGGAGATATATATTGAGTTTTCTCAACCCTAATTCACAAGTGCAACATAACACAAGTTTGAGAGAGGAGGCAAGAGTGCCATTGCAACTTCGGAGAAGAAGACGGAGGATTGAAGGTCGTTTTCGAAGGAGATCGTGTTTCGGGTAATCTCTACTCGTCGTTCTCGTTCTTCGTAGCCTTGTGATCATTGTTCTTGTCTCTGAGTGTTGTGGGGATCCGATTTGGATCGGGAGGAGTTTGTAGAGGGTGTAATTCTTCTATTCCATTAGTGGAGGCTTCTCAGGGTTGGACTCCGATCGTCCCGTGGTTTTTCCCGCAAGGGTTTCCACGTCAAAAATTCTCTGTGTCTGCGTGGTTGTTTTTGTGTGCTTGTTTTTGGGTTCGTGCGTTGTTTGCTCGGTCCTCTCGCAGGTACTCTCCGGTTTGGGGAAAGGTTTCCGCGCTTCTTTCCCAACATTAGTTAGGGGTTGGGTCCGGGCTATTACAACTAGAATTGAATGGAAATGGTCGGCCTTGATTTCTCATAACCCTCTTTCCCTCTCTATACTTTCCCCTTATCCATCTCTCTCCCTTCCCTCTCACCAGTAGTAAAGACGGCATGAGAATAACCCCATGATATGACTGTGGCTAGGAATAGGGCTGCAAATGAATAGAGAAATTCGTGCGTTCGACTCTACTCGGCTTGATAAATGCTTGACTCAGTCCTCTTAGCGGGCTGAGCTTGAACATTGAAATGAGCTCAAGTCCATTAACTAGCTGATCTTGAACATTGGAAGCTCGGATGGTGAGCTTGTGAAGCTCGACTAGAACTCAAGTAGGACTTGATCCAGCTCGACTCGACCTATATATTTTTTCTACATAAAGCAGTTAAGCCTATGCCGATGTGCCTCGACCTATGTTACCCGGACTCTCCACTTTAAGGAGAAGTACCCGTGTCGACCCTTTAGGACATGGGTATGGGTATGTAATCCGTATTCGATCCTCCATGGTGACAATCGGATCCTTCATGGTGACAATCGGAAGACTGGTAGTGAAGTAGATAGTTTATTTTAATGTGGTAATGATGTAGATAGTTTATTTTAATGTGGTAATGGTGTAGATAGTTTATTTTAATATGGTAGACAGGTTATTAAGTAGTAGGGGAGCTGAAGGGACGGTTCTTTAGGGACTTATTCAACTAGTTGAGTAAAATTTACTAGTAGTTTATAATTACAGGTTGTCTTTTTACGAAACCTTAGTCATATTCCCGTACCCATACCCAAAATTTGGATCCTTTTTAGCCGAGTCCATGTGTCCTTCAATTATGAGTTTGAAGGACCCGACTCTTGGATATGTACCAGTACCCGACATCCGTACCCGAGTCCAGGTAACATAGGCCTCGACCAATGCCCACTTTCCCTACTATTCACATATGAACTTATCCAATACCACCCCGTTTTCTCCACTCAACCACAGCCAACCCTAACCCTCATTTACCCTTCTCTAAGTTCTCACCTTTCTGGTACGACCTCACTGGTACCAACAACTTCTTGTCTGTGCACGACCAGTGAAATGAGCACATCCCTGCAACCTCACCGGCAATGGCATGACCGAGCAGCCTGTCACTTTTATAGTCTCTCTTCCTCGTCGTCCTCGACTTTAGGCAGTATCGAGCTCGAGTAGCTCGCATTGAGCTTGGGTAGCTCACAAGCCTATTGAACTCGAGCTTGGATCAATAACTCGAAGGCATAAACGAGCCTAGTTTGAGCATGCGAAGCTTGGCTAGGCTCAATTGCATCCCTAGCCATAAACAATGAAGTAGCTACATGTCAAGTTAATCCAAGCTGAGTTCTTATTGACTGTCAATAAACCCAAAATGAGCTCTTATTGAACCCAATTCACCAACCTAATTTGAATGCAACTCTAGTTATATATCAAATTATCAATAAAAGAGGTAAAACTTAGCGATATGCTACTAATATGTTCAATGAAGTTCAGGAAATGATTTGCTTAGGAAAGTATTGTTAAACCTTCGTGATTGCTTACCATTTTTAATAATTATTCATTGTTATATATAGTTGTGCATAATATGTCAAGATTTGATACGATTTAGTTAGATTTGTTAGGAGTAATTTTAGGAATCCTTGTATAATATTTATTCTTTATTCCTTTTATACTCTATGTAACCCCTATATATTGAGGCCTCAAGTTAGAGAAGAATACCAAAAATTTATCAAGTTATATGGTATCAACCTAACTCCCTCTTCCTCCACCTGATCTCCCTCTCTCATTGCCCTCCCTCTTTCTTCCTCTCTATAGCTCTCCTCATTTCCTTTCGGAAAATTCCTCCACCCTAACTTATGCGTTTCTTACCAACCCTAACTCTAAATCTTATCATGTCTACCATTACCGGATTACCCTCTTCCACCGGCTCTGCTCCTCAGACCTCTTATTCTTCCAAGGAACGCAAGAATAGTTGACGTTCTTTCAACAATAATCATCACCTCAATGTTAGTCTTGTTAAACCTGGGCCTCCATCATCATGTCTACCAAAGTCGTCTCTTATCTACGATCTAATATTTGTCATCTTCCTTCAGGATTAGTTCTTCCTTATGTCAAGGGTGTACATTACGTAAATCCACGTACCTCTCCTTTCTCCTATCAAAAGAAATAAAAAGTGTTTCTGTTTTTCATTTAGTGCATTCTGATGTAAGACAAGTTTCTCCTCTTTCTATTTTAGACTACAAGTATTATGTGTTGTTTACTGACGATTATACGTGTTATTCATGACTTTATGAAACACAAATATGAAGTAATTACATATTTCCAAAACTTCTCACTTATATCCGTACTCAATTTTCCACTAATATCAAATAGTTTCAAAGTGAATCTAGCGGTCAATACGATGTTGTTCCATTCAAAGATCTTTGTACTTCTCTTGGAATTCACCGCCGTCTCTGATGCTCCCATACACTGGAATAAAATGGCCTTGCAGAACGCAAACATCGTCATATTTCTGAACTGACCCGTACTCTCCTTGTCTCTGGTCATGTTCCTCCATGCTACTAGCCTGAAGTTGTAGCCACTGATGTCCATCTTATTATCACCTTTCATCTTCCATCCTCAATTGGTCTTCACCCTTATTTCACCTTTATGACACGTCCGCGTCCTACCATGTTCTTCGAGTCTTTGGGTTTGTCTATTACCCTTACAATTTACAACGCAATGGGTATCATTATCTGAATAGAAGAACTGGCCGCATCTATATTTTCCGCCATGTTCGCTTTGACGAACAAGTCTTTCCATCCTCTAAAACTATAAGCCCATCTCCTCGATCCACCTAGATATATATCCCAGTTATATCTCCAGCCTCATCTCCCATGTCCTCCTCCTCCTCCTCCACAAAGGCACATTCTCCCACTCCAGCGCTACGTCTCCATGAACCTTATATTACCACTTTCAATGCCCTCAACCTCATCTACTACCTCCCCCTCCCCCTCACCTACAACCAACCTCCACTATACGTGAACCTCCCCCAACTACTTCCTCCAGACATTTAATGATAATTCGACATCGAGATAGGTCCTACATACCTCTTAAACGTATAGATGACACAATCAAGTATCCCCTCCCTGAGCCTTACTGGTCCATGCCCACTCTACTACTACTGAACCTACCTGTTACTCTCAGGCTGCCCAGATTCATGAATGGCGCCCGACAATGACTTCTGAATTCAATGCCTTACTGAAAAATGTTAATTGGGTCCTTGTTACTCCTGCTCCTCAGCAACATGTAGTTGGTTGCAAATGGGTCGTCAAACTCAAATGACGTACCGATGGGTCCATTGGACGTAACAAAGTCCGTTTAGTTGCCAAAGAATTTTATTAGCAGATTGACATTTATTTTAATAAGACGTTTAGTCCGGAAATCAAGCCAACTATTGTCCATATTGTACTTAGTATTGTTGTCTCCATGGGATGACCCATACGCCAACTTAATGTCAAGAATCTCTTTCTTCATGGTGTTATAGATGAAACAATCTACATAAGTCAACCGCCTGGTTTCACAGATTCCGCTCATCCTTATCATGTATTTATTATACCAAAAGCTATATATGATCTTAAACAAGCTCCTCGAGCCTGGTTTTAGCGCCTCAACAGTTTTCTTCTCCAATTTGGGTTCATACTGTAGTGTCCTGTCCCACTCAGTTCAACAGTTCAACATGATAAATCAATAAACGCAACGACGTTTGGACTTGGCTATGCAGCGGCTTACCCGAGGTCCTGTTCGGTCGAGGCAACTCTTCATTCAGGTAGGTGGCTTCGATGAACTCGTATTTGCTTCGCCTTCACACACAATAAATGAATGTTTTTCTTACGCACCAAGTAGGTATGTTAATAAAAGAGACGAACCCGCATAGCTAAGGGAATAATTCTGTTTCTGTTCCAGATGGTGTGGAACATGAAAATATTGAACTTGATGCTTAGATAGCACTTCACATTAGGTCTGTAAATTGGCACTTGGTCTTTCGATTCCACGACTTGGACAAAGTGGAAATTTGCTATGTTGTCACATAGACTATCGACTTGTTGTCATAGTATATATGTTCCCATGGTTTCCATGTTATTAATAGCATACACGTTACCACGGTTGCTATATTAGTTGAGGCATGCACGTTCGCACGGTTTCAAGGCATGCCATATAGAGTATGACTCGGTTGGTAGCACTACACGGAATACGGTTGGTTCAAGTTAAGCATGAGGGCTATTAAATAGTTGTTCCTGAGTTTGAGTCAGAAAGGTACGAAAACATGAAAAGTTCTCGGGACCGTTAGTCGTCGAGGCAGTCCCTGGTAAAGGGAGCTGTATGGAAGTATGGAAAGAAAAGATGAGAAATAGTTCAGAAGTATGGTAAGTTGAGTCGAGTCTTGCATGGTCATTGGACAACTTGTGCACAAGGTTTGAGTTCCTCGAATGATTGCCGGGGCACTGTGATCGATTCGACATAGGGGGAACTGCTTGCGGGACCTTTAGGGGGTGTGCGACCTGGCCTAAAGGGTGTACCGTAGAGCGGGAACTTCGGTAGAGCTTGCCTCTCACTCGAACGCGTACCGTCTACCCATATGGTCCTGGGATAGCTTGTCATGCTAGTGACCTTCATATAGATTGAGTCGGCATAATAGCGACAATCTGCGTGGATGTCGTAGATTGAGTCAATAGTAGATGCACGACACGGAAATAATGAGCCTAAGATTTGGTTCCAGGAGAAACACGTGCTTCAGCATGATATGTGTTATGGTTTAGTAGTTTGACACAGTCTATACGTTATAATTGTATTGTTTAAGATGAACATGGAAGATCGGAAGGTAAGTATGAGTAAGTTTACACTATATTGCGAGGCACGACTATGATGTTGTTTAAAAGATGGACTTTATGATACGACCACGATGTTGGACACAAATAGGCTTATAGTTAGGCCATGAAATTGATGCTAAGACAAGATTAGAAAGGCCACTAAAATCATAGTGCACACTCACTAAATGAACGCATTGGTTTTGTATGGGTAGGCGAGAGGCCTCCCTACCAGTGCATTCAATGTACTAATATCCTCACAGTTTGTTTGTAGGTTTCAGGTAGCAACTAGTTCGGTGCGGAGCTCGCTTGGATGCGTCGAGGCATGGAATTTCCTTCGCGTTTCATGGTATGCGGCCGCGTTAAAGTCTTCACTTATACGGAACATAATATATGGACATTGCCTTCTTCAAGTTGTAAGCCTAATGGCATGATCCTTTGTATTGAGAGATGAGAGAGAGTAGAGTGATTGTATTCAGAGAGAAGGTGAACTTGAGTGATTGTAAATCTTGGTTTTGTGCCTTTGTAATTCTGCTGTAAGATCAATAAATATTTGTTCATTTTGTACATGCTTGTATTGTTTGAACTTTTTCGTTTTGGGACTTTTGTGCGATGACTTCGTTCTTTAGCTTTTGAATCGGTCGTTTTGGTATTGCCTTGTGCGGACGCAACTTAGGCTTGCACGACATCACGTCCTAGTGAGGACGGTAGGTTCTGCGGAACCGGGGCATGGCACATACAAAGCAAGATAAATTACTTGTAGTGCCCCGTTTCGCTTAGTTCAACATGATGAATCAATGAATGCAACGACGTTCGGACTTGGCTATGCAGCGACTTGCTCGTAGTCCCGTTCGGTCGAGTTAACTCCTCGTTCAAGTGAGTGGCTTTGATGAACTCGTCTCCGTCTTGCCTTTGCACTTAATAAAATGGATGTCGTGTTCGTTTTAAGTCGATAGACTTGTTGCATGTTAATAAAAGAGATGAACCCACATAGCTAAGGGAATAATCTCATTATGTATCAGATTTGTGTAGAACATGTAAATGTTAAATTTGTTGCCTAGATATTCTTTCATGACGTTTTGAAATTGGCACTCGGTCTTTCGATTCCACGACTTGGGTAAAATAGTGTTTTCTTATGCTGCCACATAGACCATCGACTTGTTATAGTCTATACGACTCCATGGTTTCGCTGCTTGTCATAGCATACATGTTCCCACGGTTTCAAGGGTTATCATATAGAGTATGACACGGTTTGTAGTACTTAATGGAAAACGGTTTGTTCAAGTTAAGCAGGAGGGCTATCAAATAGTCGTTACTGAGTTGAGATGAGAATGTGGTTTAATTAAGTTTGGCATGAAGGCTATCCACTAGCCGTTACTGGGTTCAAATGTGTAACATGGAAAGTTCTTGGGACTGTAGGCCGCCGAGGCAATCCCTGGTTTGGGAGCTGTATAGAAGTATGGAAAGCTTGAAAGGAACAAAGGTTTGAGTCGTATGGTCAGTAGGCAGACACTATTGCGTAGTCATTGGACAACTTGTGCACAAGGACGGGTTTCCTCGAACAATATCCCTACGCCCTGGGACAGATTCGGCCTAGGCGGATTACAGGTTAGTTGGGCACGTCACGCTCGGGTGATTCGGGAACTTCAGCGGGGCTCGCTACCCGTGCTGCAAGAATCTCGTCTACACCAAGCTATAGTTCGGGGATAGTTAGACTTGCTAGTGACATATTCGGCTTAAGGCGGATTACAGGTTAGCTGGGCACGTCACGCTCGAGTGATTCGGGGACTTCAGCGGGACTCGCTACCTGTGCTGCAAGCATCTCGTCTACACCAAGCTATAGTCTAGGGATAGCTAGACTTGCTAGTGACAGATTCGGCCTAGACGGATTATAGGTTAGCTGAGCACGTCACGCTCGGGTAATTCGCGGACTTCAGCAGGGCTCGCTACCCTCGTTGCAAAGATCTCGTCTTGACCAAGCTATAATCTAGGGATAGCTAGACTTGCTAGCGACCATATAGATTCAATCGACGTGCTAACGACAATCCGCGTGCTAACGACAATCCGCGTGCATGTCGTAGACTGAGTCAGGAAGTGGATGTACGGCACGCGACGCAATGAGTGGGCCTAAGATTTAGTTTCAGCAGAGACACGTGCTTCGGTACAATATGAGACGCTATGGTTTCTTAGCTTGACACTAAGTTCCTATGTTATAAACTGTGTTGTTGTGATGAACACGGAAGGCCGGAAGGTAAGTTTCATTTTGTTGCGTGGCATGGTCACGATCTTGCGACACGAAGTAGTTTTGCTAGTATATGTCCTGAAATTGATCCTAAGGCAAGATTAGAAAAACCACAAATCATAATGTGCACTTACTAAAATAACGTGTTAGTTTTGTATGGGTGGACGAGAGACCTCCCCACCAGTGCATTCTATGTACTGATATCCCAATAGTTTGTATGCAGGATACATGTAGCAACTCGTTCGGTGCGGAGCTTGCTTGGATGTGCTGAGGCATGGAGTTCATTGGCGTTTCGAGACGTGTGACCGCGTTGATGTCTTCACTTATACGAGACATAATGTATGAACATTGTCTATTGTAATCGTCTATTGTAATCTCCTTCAAGTTGTAAGCCTCATGGCATGAGTGATTGTATTTAGAGAGAGAGAGAGAGCGCTTAAGTGATTGTAATCTTGGCTTCGTGCCTTTGTAATTCTGCCGTAATATTAGTAAAGAGGATTTTATTTCTATACACTTGTGCCAATTTAACTTTTCTATGCGAGACTTATGTGCGACGATACCGTTGCCAAACTGTTCAATCGGCCATTTCTGTATTAGCCTTGTGCGGGCGCAACTTAGGCTCGCACGGAATCACGCCAACGCGAGGAAGATCGGTTCTGTGGAACCGGGACGTGACATCACTCTCTATTATTCTATCGTTCAAACTCTACGATTCTACTTCTGCTTCTCTATGTGGATGACATCATTCTGACGGGTAATACTCATGCTTTCCTCACCTCCTTCATCACCACCCTTGGGAATGGATTTAAGTTTAGTGACCTTGACTCTGTCCTTTTTCGGTCTGGAGACAACCCATTCTCAGGACTCTCTACATCTCTCTCAAACTAAATATACCGTTAACCCGCCCGGACATTGCTTATGCCGTTCATCATGCAACTCGGTTCATGAGCTAACCCCGTCCTTTCCACCTCATTGTTGCCAAACGGATCATTCAATATCTCAAATGATCTCCTGATTTTGGTCTTATATTCCATCGCTTATGGACCGTACATAGTCACTTCCTATTCCGACGTAGACCGGGCTGGACAGGCTGTCCCGATTCTCGTCGCTCCATTGCTGGTTTGAGTATTTTCTTATTGTTCAATCTCATTTCTTGTACTGCTAAGAAACGTCCTACAAGCTCCTGCTTCAGTGTCGAAGCTGAATACCGCTTCCTTGTCTATGTTTGTGCAGAGACTACTTGGATATCATATCTCCTTGGTGAGCTCAACTTTCCTCTACTTGAACCCATCACTATGTTCTGTGACGATCTCAACACGACGTACATGGCCTCCAATCCTGTCTTTCATGTTCGTACTAAACATATTGAGCTCAGTGTTCTAAATGGCGTCCGCCTAGGCCGCCTAGGCGGTAGGCGGTCTCTCTCCGCACCGCTTTGTTGTAGGTAGTGGAGTAGGCGGCCAATGGAGGTTGGCGGCATAGGCGGAGGTGAGGCAGCGTAGGCGAGCGCCTAGGCGGATAAATACTTTACAAAATATTTTGGCCAAAAAGGTTTTTTTTAACATTATGGGCCTAACAACACTATAACTTTTATAAATCTTCGTTCTACAACTTAGTTATGCATGGAACACCCTTAAAATATGCATATTATGCAAAAAAAACAGTGGTAAAATAGTAAAAAATGTTTAAAATGTATCAGCCGCCTAGGCGGCCTAGGCGGTAGGCGGACTCTCTCCGCCGTGCACCCGCCTACCGCCGTTTATAACCTTGATTGAGCTTGACTACCACTTCATGAGGGAAATACTTCTCTCTGGTTCTCATCGTGTGCTCTTTGTGTCGTCTCTGGATCAACTTGCTGATATTTTCACCAAAGGGTTCACAAATACCAGTTTACTATGCTGCGGTCAAAACTCGTCTTTCATGGATTGCCGAGTCTGCGGGGGAGTATTACACCTTCACGATTTCTTACTATTTTTAAGAATTATTCTCTGTTATATATGATTGTCCAAAATATGTCAAGATTTGATTTGATTTAGTTAGATTTGTTACGAGTGATTTTAGAAATCCTTGTATAATCTTTGTTTTCTTTTATACTCTCTGTAATCCCTATATATTGAGGTTTCTAGTTGGAGAAGAATACACAAAAAATTATCTACTTACAAGTATGACTCACATATGCAGTTTGAAGTTGAATTAGAAGAATAGGAAGACTCAAGGTTTTATGATATGGAACTTGCAAGGAAGGTTGTGGAATTTCCCAGCCATGGAAGCAAAGAATGATAAAAAGGACTATAATTGTTGTAAAAAAAGCTTATACTTATGAATTATGATATTGGTTAAGTCTACATTAAATTAAGAATAAGTTAATGACTGGCTTTTATGACAGGAAGCTCATCATGTTCAGGCACATGTGAAGTATAGGGCTCTTTTTTTTGTTCTGGCAGTACGCACATGCATCTCTCCTAGATCCCTCTAATCTTAATAACTTGGCTCAAACTAACTCGGGATCATGGCATCATGCTTGTCTTTATGTACAACAATTAGCTTTAGACAAGATGATGTCTACTATACAAGGCCCATTTGTAGAACTCTGACAAAAGTTACAAATGTTTAGATTTGTGAAATCTGAAATATATTTTCTTATTACATCTTGCACAAAAAGTAGGCAATGATGATTGCCACCTGTTTTATCTTATATAATCATTACTAAGCATTATGGAATTGCATGTCTAGAAGGTAATTTGAAACTTAAGTTCACTGTTGGTTCATTACTAAAGATTTTGTGCAGCAGGTGAGGGTCTCACCATGACAAGATTTTGCTGTTATAATTTCTTAAGGGAGAATGTGTAATCAAAATTCACAACTGGTTTTACTATTATGTGCAGGAATGTCTGGTTTGAAGCTGCCACTGTTGTTGCTGTTCCTCCTCCTGTGGAAATATCTGCTGAAAATGTTCTTAAATCTGCCTTGGCAGGGGGACTCGCATCTGCACTCTCTACTTCTTTGTTGCATCCCATCGATTCAATAAAGGCAAATCTCCCCTTATCCAATCAGAAATCATTGTTGCATCTGTTATCATATTTGGTTGATTAATATCCAATTATTTTTAACTATTTACTCGTGTAGAATAGTACAGTTTAAAAGAAGTAACCACCACATGAAACCAACAGTTAATTCTTTACAATAGAAATACCAATTACTTACCATAGATATTGACAGTATATATTTTGAGGTTGAACTTCAATATATAACTCAAGTTGATTTCTAGCTCCAAAGGATTTTAATGCACACCAACCTTATAACTGAAGATCCATGGTGGTATCATTATTCTATTAGAATCTAAGATTTTGATGGATTAAAGTGGGTGTCAATTGGAGAATATCACCTGCACCATATAGAGCTTGTTGGGTCCGGTGGGGCCATAGGTTTAAAAGCAACCTTAGTTCTTTATTCCACTAAGGATATTGGCTGAATGAATATAACTATTGTTTTAGGAATATGCAGCAACTATCACTCTAAACCTAGGCCACACTAGGCATATGTTAATGCGGATCTACAATATTTTAGTCTATCTGTAATATGAACATGAGAACGTCCTTAAGTAGGTCTCTTTGGTTTCGATTGAAGTTTGTGGCATACTTTTGTTTTCTGTGTTCATATTTTTTGGTGGCTATGCATGGATAGTATTCAAGAGATGGGATCTACAAGTAAATCATGCGTTACTTTTGAGCTAGGGAAACAATAATTCATTTGTCACTATTAGAAGTAGACTAGCAATATATTTATGGTGTCAATGCAATATATTGTAAGATTGGTGAGTCCCCGTTGTGATATTGTAGCCTAATTCAATGGAACAAAAAGTTGTGAACAATTTGTGAAGGTTTGAAAGATATGGTTTAGAAACCCATCAGATATGCTAAATGCCTTAACTAGGTGTAACGGTGAGAAATAAGGCAATTTTCAAATTAATAGTTGAGGTTTCTTCAGAACAACTGTATAATGTTAATGGGGAAGTAAAAAGGCAAGCACAAGAAGTCTATACAAGGCTTCACTTATGGGGTGATAATGTATATTGCTTTGGACATTCCCACGCAAGTCCTCAATATCCGCACGATGTGCCTTAAGCTCCTCCTCAAGTGCAGATCGGATCTCTTGGATTTGCTCCTGAAATATTGTCACGGACGAAGCGACGTCACCCTTTAGCCCATCGTAAAGCTCTAGCCTTGTGTTTCGTTTTGCTCCACGGAGCCCTTGCGTATCTCTATATCCCTTGAACTTGTCTCCAAGATCTCGAGGCGTTCCGCAAGATCAGCAAGGGTACGCTTCGCCGTAGATTCTTACTCTTGCTCCTCTTGTTGGTCTTAGAGTTTCTCTCCTTAGGTGACACGAGCCTCTCCAGGATGTTGTCGGATGTCGACATGGGACCTTCGCTCTGATACCACTTGTCATGGATTTAGTGGTTTTGCCTACACCTCGTTTCGTGTGGCGCACAAACTTCCTCCTCGAAGACCCGTAAGATCCGTGCAAGTCTTCCCCAAACGCTTAGCTAGATTGCTAATGCGTGAATGAGAAAATGTGGAACAAAAGAGAGAGATTGGAATGTTGTAAACTTCATTATATTAGAGAGAGTTTACAACTTCTTCGATGGTGATGAGCAAATGAGACACTCATCTTATTTATAGGCTCACAAGGCCTTACAAGAAACTTCTAGTCCTTTACAAGAAGCTTCTATGGAACTTCTAGAAAAAGAAAGTTCTAGACCTAAGATATTTACATGATGGAAAGATTCTAGAACCTGTAGGAACTTGGGGAAGTCTCTTGAGAGTTCAAGAGGACTTCACAACACTCTGGAGAATTCTAGAGCCTTCTAGTTAAACACCTATGCTTGCAACATTGTCTAGGTGGAGCGAAAAATTTCATGCGTGACATAGTGCAGAAAATCCGTTAGGTTTCCGTTTATATGTATTTTTCAGTACATAGGTTCCTTAATGACAGTTTCATGTTTTATCAGACACGAGTACAAGCTTCATCTTCTTCCTTCCCAGAAGTTGTGTCTAAGATTCCACAGATAGGGGTTCGAGGATTATACAGGGGCTCCATCCCAGCAATTCTTGGACAATTCTCAAGGTCAGCATTCTTTTTCCAATTATTATAGCTTTGAACTACTTAAGCAATCTGGATCATCTATGTTACCATTGACAGCCATGGACTGCGTACTGGTATCTTTGAAGCAAGCAAGCTTGTTCTAGTAAAGATTGCTCCAACTCTTCCAGAGATTCAGGTTATATAATTTGTTCATTTCATAATCCTGGTTCTCATGGATAGTTTGTATTCCATGAGACTATCACTGCTACCTATAGTGCACAGATGTCCTAAATGATAAACCTACTATGCAGGTACAATCTCTGGCATCCTTCTGCAGCACAATCCTGGGAACCGCAGTTCGCATTCCATGTGAGGTTTTGAAGCAACGGTTGCAGGCAGGCATATTTGACAACGTGGGAGAAGCTATTGTAGGTACCATGCGCCAAGATGGTTTAAGAGGGTTTTTTCGAGGAACTGGTGCAACACTTTGCAGAGAGGTTCCACTCTATGTTGCTGGCATGTATCTGTATTCAGAGTCTAAAAAGGTACCATTTCATTGTCAACTGCAATTGTTTCTTTTCCTGCTGTTTAGGATATTAATACTTCAGTCATGACCTGCATTTCTAGTTCTTGACTTAATTAATGGGGGTTAATATAATGAAGATTAAAAACTATGTTACTTCAAGTTGTTGATATGATTGCTCTAAAAGACAAAGCTAGGGTTTTGGAGAAGAGAATTCTTACTACCCAAAGAAAAAAAATAGCAAGCAACTCTTAGCAATGATTTTTTGTTAATAGTAGGCCTGTAGGATAATAGGTACACCACCAAAGTACAATTAAACTATGTAGTGTTAGAAATAATTATCTTTTCTCCTTTTGAAATATGCAACCAAAATAAACAAAAATAAAAGTTACCGGCCTCCGGGGAAGTCGCGCACGTAGCACCGCCCTAAGAGTTAATCCGGGTCTGTGTGCAAACTTTGTCCGAATGCTCCTAGTGGTAAAATTTCCGCTCCATCGGTATCTCCTTGTTGCACACAACGCAGGGAGGGTGACCCTTGACTTAGCTCTGTCCAGAGCAAAAGATGAAGAACGAAAAAGCTTCGGAAAGACGAGAATTTTGGAAAGAGTTTTCGTAAGAAATTCTTTGTATTGAGAGGAGAAACAACGATTCATTTTATAGGCATTCTCCAACGGACATGGGAGTTACTGCCAATAAATCAGTCAATAAAGCACAATTAAAAATGGACGTTACAAACGTTACAAAACAAATGTAAAACATGTGGTTCATTGAACCTGGACAGAAGTTAATATATCAAAACGTTACGAAATTTAATGGATTGTAACGGTCAAAAATTAAAGAGCAAAAAGATTTTTAGGGTTCTCAGCCCGAACCCGAAGAGAAAATCGAGTCGGCATTCGGTGCCCGCAGATGTGGGCCTGCACCAGTTACCAGTGTTCTAAATGGCGCCCGCCTAGGCCGCCTAGGCGGCGCCTAGGCGGTAGGCGGTCCCTCTCCGCACCGCTTTTCTGTAGGCGGTGGAGTAGGCGGCCAACGGAGGTTGGCGGCATAGGCGGAGGTCATACAGCGTAGGCGGGCGCCTAGGCGGAGAAATACTTTACAAAATATTTTGGCCAAAAAGGTTTTTAAAACATTATGGGCCTATGGTTCACTTTTACAAAACTAAAACTTTATAAATCTTCGTTCTACAACTTAGTTATGCATGGAACACCCTTAAAATATGCATATTATGCAAAAAACAGTGGTAAAATAGTAAAAAATGTTCAAAATGTATCGACCACCTAGGTGGCGCCTAGGCACCGCCTAGGCGGCCTAGGCGGACTCTCTCCGCCGCGCACCCGCCTACCGCCATTTATAACCTTGCCAGTTACGCGCGCCGAGCCGAACCGAGCCGAGCCACGACGGGCCGGACGGCGGCGGCGGTGTGCGTGTGGCCCATAGGACTGCCCACACATGACTTTAATGAAGCAAAAGGGAGTAGATGTATATATGCACTCTTCATGAGATCTCCCAACCGATGTGGGACTATTCAATAAATGAGGGATTTAGTTTTTGAAAATAAAAGAGCAGAAGCAGCACCAACATGTAGGGGAATAAAAGAGCAGAAGCAGCACCGTCATTTTTATAGTCAAGAACCACATTTTTGCCCTTTAGGCATTTTTAATGTCTGAAAATGCAGCTGCATGTATCTGTTCATCTTAGAATCACACACGATCACGCTTTAGCATTCTTTTAGCATAATTTATAAAAATGGCGGGTACAAAAATATGTAGATCATGTATATACATAATAAGATGTTTGATCTACTCAATCATGAAGTCATAACAAGAGTGAATGAAAATTAGGCCTGGATCTATTTGATATATACATAGTAAAATATCTAAGCCATTCAGCTTCAGCATAAGCTATGTTTTAATATAGCATTTCAAATTCTTTGATACTCATAGCTATGATAGTTGTCACATGGACCTATCAAATTATGAGTATCTAAGTTGTTCCACAAGTGAAACCTTTAGTGTTTTTATATCCGAATAATATGTCATACGATGATGCAGGAAACACTTAAAAGTTCTATGAAACAAGTAGTAGTCTATTTATTTAGGAGTTTTGGTTTGACTAAGTCAGATGTTTGGGTTACTTCTAAATCATACTTGTGTCATCAGATTTTATTCAACATGTGTAATTTCACTAATTACTGATATAAGCCCTAGAATAGTGAGCCAAAACTCATAAAGTAAGATTAAGTAAACTTTCGGGCTTGGTATCAGATGATTCTTCTTTACCAATCATATTTACAAATATGACAATCTAAAGTTTTGCAAGAATATTGTATCGGATCAATATGACATTTTAGAGTTCTAGATCAGTAGTTTCGAATGAATATGCTAATTGACCTTAACACATATTTAGTTTATCAAGTTTTGATCAGTTTGGGTTAGCTGTAGGGGCCGGTTCCCAGCTAGCGGAGGTCCATAAAGGGACGCTTAAGTACCGTGTCGCTTAGAGCTATTACGTCCGGTTGACAGAAGGACCCTTTCGGCTTGTATCCGAACTAATCTCCACTTTAAAAACTTAGATTTATATAGATTTGCAATATCATTATACTATTTTCTTTTTGACTCAATTGTTTTGAACGAATCAAGAGAATTATAATATCATAGATTATATGCAAAACAAAGTTTGTCTAACATAATATGAATATTGTCAGTGAACAATATTGTGACAATATGATGAGCTAAGGTTCAAACATGCAAATCGACCTAGGAAAAATATCATATCACTTTAATACAATAATGTATAATACCATAATTATTTTCAAATGATCATGACTTATTAATAACAAAATAAAAGATATGTTATTTTTATACATTATTTAGAGATAAAACATTCACTAATATCGAAAATTTAGAAAATAAGATTTACAAATATCAAGTTTATAATTATGGACTCCAAAAAAAATTGTATTGCTTACCTTCACCCTTAGCATGTTTGAGTCTTTTCTAACGAGTCTCGGTCTCTATGCTTCTGACTTAGAGAGAGAACATTACAAAGATCATGTTAAGAGTACAAAAATAATTTTGTATTATTGTCACCGTTAATAAATTGCTCTTTCATAGACAGTAAAAAAATTTATAATAATTTGTCTTCAAGGAAATAGAGGTTAGTTTGCATATTAATAAATACGATACAAACAAAAATATTATCATTTGTTCTCCAACAAGTCAAACTTTTACCATAGTATTGGAAACTGAAAAATGTTCAATCATACAAGATTTTGAAGACAACATATATATATATATATATATATATATATATATATATATATATATATATATATATTGAAAGAAGGTAATTGTGGTGAACGCTCCACCGGGAATCGATCTCCTGACCACTCAGGCCACATGCCTCACCACTAGGCTAGTGGGTCGTTGGCATATATATATATATATATATATATATATATATATATATATATAAACGATATAATGAACTAAACAATATTGAGTTGTTAGACAATATACACACTTTGTATATACTAACCAGAATAAGCTAAACAATGTATGTATTTAATGGCCAAGAATTTTCAATATCATCCGATATAAAAGATAGTGACATATACAAAGTTTATGTGCAATTTTGGACGAAATCATCTCAAATTCAGTAAGATTATACCGACTTAAATCACAATCAACCAATTTTATGAATACATACAATGTATTTTATTTTAAGTTATAGATCTACAAGGTTTATAGATACACAATCAAATTCTTTGTAGAAAGTGACAATGATGTAAATACGAGATAGACTTAGTTATCACCATTTCGAATTTGAAAATTCAATCGTGCAAATAAATCTAAAACACAAGACATTGCTTGAGCCCAAATAAAATCAAATGCAAAAATTTTAACAATTGAATTTGAATAGTTATAACTCAACTCATAATATACTTGCCATATATTAAAGATCATGACAATCAAATCCGTCGCTCATTTAAACCAAACGGTTACAACGACATTATTGCTATAAATGCAATAATACTAGAAATAAATGAGATTCACTATTAATGTATTTAGATAGTAACTAAAATCAACAATTTTTTATGTTTGTACAAAGTTTTAATAGCAAGAAATTTTATGACACTATTATTTAAATATTAAATATAAAGTAGTTTTTCAACCAAAAGTAATAATAATAGTTTCCAGTCAATAAAATGGAGGGGGAAAAAATTAATCGCATATATGTTATGCCAAAAGCAAACCACAAGTATATTAATACTTGATTCTGGATCATAATATTAAACACATTATATATGAATTCAAACTAAATTACTCATGCATTTAGAATGCTCATCACAATAAGAAAATAAAACTATATTGTTGATGAAGTTTTTTTCTTTTCTTTTTGTCTATGCACCTATGCTAGTCTAATCGTAAATTTACTTAAAACATATATGGTCATCTAAAATTAAGATTCACACAATTAAAAACATTCATATCAAAGTGTAAATCTCCATATTAGAATATAGTATTCTATCTAACCAAATGTCACCAAATATTATATATTGACTAAAATAATAATTCATGAATATAATGAAATAAGCAATAAGACGGTTGCATATATATCTCAATACTTAGAGGCTAAAATCCAAATAAGTAAATCAAACTATATATATTTTAAAGTTGAAGAAAATTACATAGAATTTATGTAGCATGTAAAAGGATACGAGGATCTCGAGTCCTTGGTGAAATTTTATTAGTAAGGATTACTCCTGGAAAGTGCATAGAGAACAATTACCTTGCACAATTTTGTTACAACCTTCTATATGTTGGGATTTTCAAATATACCCTTATATTCTAATTTATGGAGCCTCACATAATGATTACTAAAACTAAGTATCTCTGCACAAGCTCGTTGGCATTTATACTTATGAATTTTAGAGGAAGATGAAAAACCAAATTCTTTTATCCAAGTGGCTTATATCAGTAAAGCAAAACTGAATATAAATTAGTAATGTTAACATAACAAATGAGTATAAGTCACATAACTTATGCTCTTAAATAAATTTATAGCAGTCGCCATAAGTCTTGACGATACAAGCACTCAATATCAACATGTCAACAGTAAAGTAGCTAGAAAGGTAGTAACATTTTTCAATGCATAGTATCTTGTTTATTGGCTTGTCTTCTCCGACAAGCAAATCAATATAGAACACACAAAAACATTAAAAAAATACTGGGACTTGTCCATTACATAATTCTACAATGATTCACCAACTCTAACGGGTTAGCAAATATAAATAATAATCATCAAGAGAAACAAATCATATTTGGTAGGAAGATTAGAAGATTTATCGGTAGACTGAATTTGTAGAATTATAAATTAAACTTAATGGTAGCAAATATATTCAAATATTAGCAACCTTTTGTTACAGTATAAAATATTTAGTACACTTTTGTTACCAAAAAAGAGTTTGTAGTTTGATAAGAGAGATTGTTTGACAATTGTAAATAACAACTCTTGAATAAGTACAGTGAAATAACTTGAAATAACTATGGTGGTCGGAAAAAGAAATTAGCTAGAAACAATTATTTAATAATCGAAAATCATTTTATCATCCGGTCAACAGTAGAGTAGTTAGAAAGAAACTTTGCGACAATTTAGTTATTTATTTGAAAAGACATAATATATATTTAATAAGATTAACTCTTAGATTGTTAGAAATAATTATCTTTTCTCCTTTTGAAATCTGCAACCAAAATAAACAAAAATAAAAGTTACCGGCCTCCGGGGAAGTCGCGCACGTAGCACTGCCCTAAGAGTTAATTCGGGTCTATGTGTAGACTTTGTCCGAATGCTTCTAGTGGTAAAATCTTCGCTCCACCGGTATCTCCTTATTGCACACAACGCAGAGAGAGTGACCCTTGACTTAGCTCTGCCCAGAGCAAAAGATGAAGAACGGAAAAGCTTCGAAAAAACGAGAATTTTGAAGAGAGTTTTCGTAAGAAATTTTGTGTATTAAGAGGGGAAAGAACGATTTGTTTTATAGACATTCTCCAACGAATATGAGAGTTACTTCCAATAAATCAGTCAATAAAGCACAATTAAAAACGGACGTTACAAACGTAACAAAACAAATGTAAAACATGTGGTTCATTGAACCTGGACAGAAGTTAATGTATCCAAACGTTACGAAATTAAATGGATTATAACGGTCAAAAATTAAAGGGAAGAGGAGCAAAAAGATTTTTAGGATTCTCAGCCTGAATCCGAAGAGGAAATCGCGTCGGCATTCGGCGCCCGCAGATGTGGCCACGAACCCGCACCCGTTACGCGCGCCGAACCGAGCCGGGTTGGGCGGCAGGGGCGGCGCGCGTGTGGCCCATAGGACTACCCACATAGGACTGAACCCATAGGACTACCCACATAGGACTGAATGAAGCAAAAGGGAGTAGATGTATATATGCACTCTTCATGAGATATCCCAACCGATGTGGGACTATTCAATAGATGAGGGATTTGGTTTTTGAAAATAAAAGAGCAGCAGCAGCACCAACATGTAGTGGAATACTTCCTGGTTTATAATTTTCATATATTGTACTATGGTTTATCTTTCAACGAGAAGTAGAAAACTAATGTAGAAAGAACAAGAAAATCTTTTAGTGAGGAGAAAGATAAGTAATAAGAGGTAGCTTCATGAAACAAATCTCATTCGTTAATCAACAAAACAGTAATAGAAGCTCCAATCTTTATAAAAAAATTTACACCAGAAATTTAAAATAAATAAAGGAAAGGGACTGGATATGAGGGAGAATTCTCGGCTAGGAAAACTATTTTGGATTGTAAGAGTGCTTTAGTATCACGTTTCAGTAGTGGGGCCCCATGTGTTGAAAATTGTAAAGGGACCTTTGTAAAAAAAAAAAAATAGACCAGAAATTTAAAATAAATAATGGAAAGGGACTGGATACGAGGGGGAATTCTCTGTTAGGAAAACTATTTTGGATTGTAAGAGGTGCTGCAGTATCATGTTTCAGTAGTGGGGTCCATATGTTGAAAATATGAGATCTCTCTTCTGGCAAAGTTGGCACTGACCTTCTTTCCCTTGTAAAATCAACCAGCCAACCTTCTCATCTTCATAAACAGTTCCTCACCATGCAAAGGACTTGTCCCCTTTCTAGTTATTGAGTACACAACCTAGGTTCGTTTATTGGAATTGATCTCCGACTCTTCTTATTCTTTATGAGTCTCAGTATCGGCAGTTTCGAATCGGACTTTCGGAGTTCCTGGTTTTAGGAAGCCAAAACATAATAATGAATTATTTGAAAAACTTGAAAATATTTGGTACATTTAGGAATAGTTTTATGTGTTACTTTCTGTTCCCCACTAGTTTCAAATGGAATAATTTTCAACATTGCCGCCGAATTATTCATCCAGAACAGATTAGATGCTTTTGGATAACCCATCCAATAAATTATCTTGAATGTAATTTAGATGTATGGGCATGTTGATCTTCGATATAATCAAATCATTGTGTCGACATTGTTTTTTGTTATACTTCGCCCTTTTTCTTTTAATTTTTATTTTGCTGAATTCACCCGGAAGGAGAGCAGGAGTGCCATAGTTTGGGTATCGGCCGGTAACCGCAGGGATGAGTACCGGTTCAGACATGCCAAAAATGATACATATGGTCGATACCACGAACCTTGAACACAACCCACATGTGACTGGAATTTGGTAAAAGAAAGTTAATCCAAGTTATTAAGGTATTCAATGTGTCGTAAATTCACAGAAATGCATCGTAGGCTCTCTGCAGTTAAATGGAATTTGCTAAAAGAGGTATTCAATGTATTATAGACTCACAAAATGCATCGTAGGCTCTCTGCAGTTAAATGGAATTTGCTAAAAGAGGTATTCAATGTATTATAGACTCACAAAATGCACCATAGGCTCTCTGGTTAAGTTTTTATATGATATTGGGACATCAATGCACCCAACTAAGCAAATTCTTATTGAATTTATGTGAACCATGCATACACTATCACAAAACCGGTAAGTTGTTTATATGTGATGTTCAGAAACTCAGTGATTTTCGGTTTACGTCAATTAACATGAAGATAATATATCTGTCATGCTTGAAGTAATACTATATTGCATATTTAGGTCTTCTTCCATTCTTCAATATTTATAATGCCAGAAAGTTTAGTCGTGCTACTTCTTATTTGTACTTTGAGTGGCCGTGCAAAAGCAGTGATCTAAAATGTGATGAGCCTGAAGATCTTGACAAATTTCAAAAAAGTTCATATTAACGTCATGGCATAAGATGTTGTGCAGTAAAAAAAATATTCGTCAGAGAAGCCATGGTCGTCACACATCATAACAGGAGCAGAAAAGGCTTTAGTCGAAGTGTATCTCAACAATCTGCTAACATGTTTTCTTAATCATGGTTGTATCGGAATGCAAAGTAACAAAGCCGTGCAGTAGTTCTTAACATTAAGTTTCACTTTCATTTACTTGCATCTGAGCAGGTCTGTCCTTTTTCCTCTATATAGTAACATGTAATGCATCTTCAATTATTCTGTAGACTGCCCAGAGCCTTCTCAACCGGGAGCTAGAAGCTTGGGAGACTATTACAGTGGGGGCAGTTTCCGGGGGGCTTGCTGCTGTTGTTACAACTCCCTTTGATGTCATGAAGACAAGAATGATGACTGCACCTCAGGGAGTGCCGGTTTCAATGCAGTTGGTAGCCTTCTCCATACTCCGTCAAGATGGCCCCTTTGGCTTCTTCAAGGGAGCTGTGCCCAGATTCTTCTGGATTGCACCTCTAGGTGCTATGAACTTTGCTGGTTATGAACTTGCAAAGAAGGCTATGATGGAAAAGTCCGAGTATATGGCTGGTGAAGAGTTACAGGATAAAAGGACAGCCTGAACTCGGTAACTGTCTCTTCTTTAAAATAGATTAAAAAGATGGGAGTTGTGCAACAAATTGTTTTCCCAGGTAAAACATGCCACAATTCGAGTTTGTCGACACGTCTCTCTTCCTGCTTCATGCCTTTTAGTTTCATGAGGGCAGCTGCTGTTGTAGTCTCGTCTCGTTCTTTTTGATCTCATACGTCTGTGTACATATATGTGCAGTTGAGCATCTGTGCCCATGGCTGTGTTTTTGGATCAATGAGAAAGGTCATTAGTGCTGCTCTCATCTCTCTTTTACTTTTAACAAATATTATGCCCTTTATGCTATTTGTAAACCTTTGATCACGGTTACTTTTTCAATACGAGTTTTGTTGTATCTCATAACCTGACCTACTTGAGTATCTATATACGGATATGTTTCTTAATGTCAGAGGAATTATATTCTAAACCCTAGCTAGATACTGAGATTTTTTTTCCTGATGTCATTTGTAGAATAGAATAATGGGATGATTTGTTTATTGATGAGAGACTACATATATATAGGAGAGGCTAGCTTCCTCTCCTATTACTCTAAGCAATGTGGGACTAAAGCCCAATTACTAATAACTCTAATATAACACTTATTTCTAATATAACTCTTAACACCCTCCCTCAAGCTGGAGCATAGATGTCAATCATGCCCAGCTTGTTACATAAAAATTGAATCCGGGGACCCAGGAGAGGCTTTGTGAAGATATCAGCTATCTGGTCGCCGGTCCGCACATGTTGAAACCTTATCACTCCTTTTGTATATTCATCACGAACAAAATGAATATCAATTTCAATATGCTTCGTCCTTTCATGAAATACTGGGTTGGTGGCAATGTGAATAGCAGATTGGTTATCACACCATAGGTCTGCCACTTGAGATCCTGCGTCTTCTCCCAGTTCTTGTAGGAGATGCTTCATATATAATATTTCTGACGTGCCATGAGCAATAGCTCGATATTCTGCTTCTGAGCTTGAGCGTGCTATCACACTTTGTTTCTTGCTTTTCCACGATACAAGATTTTCGCCAACAAATACGGATTAGCCAGATGTAGACCGTCTATCTGCCAGACTTGCTCCCCAGTCAGCATCAGTAAAACACTCAATGCGAGAATGTCCGTTATTCTCCATTCGAATTCCTTTCCCTGGATTCTTTACTAGATAACACAGAATTCTGAGAACTGCCTGCCAGTGTGGAACTCTTGGAGAAGCCATGAATCTACTCGCGACGCTTACTGCAAAAGAAATATCCGGACGCGTCATGACTGCCAAGTAGTTGAGTTTACCAACCACTCGACGATACTGATCTGGATTGGTCATCAGGACCCCTTCGTCTGGAAGTAACTTCGCCCCTGGATCCATAGGTGAGTTTGCTCCCTTTGCTTGCATCATGCCTGCATCATTTAGTATATCCAGTACATATTTTCTTTGAGACATTACAATGTCCCGCTTTTTCCGTGTGACTTCAATACCCAAGAAATAGTTCAAGGATCCCATATCTTTGATTTGAAATTGTTCTCCAAGAAACTTCTTGAGATTTGCAATACCCTGTCTGTCATCTCCCGTGATTACAATGTCATCAACGTAGACACCAAGCAGTATTCTTCCAGCAGATGTGTGTCGATAGAAGATTGAATGGTCCTTCTTCGACTGACACATTCCAAATTGAGTAACCACCTGTGTAAATCTACCAAACCACGCACGTGGTGATTGTTTCAGGCCATAGAGAGCCTTCCTGAGATGACACACCTTACCCTCCCTTGCAACGAACCCGGGAGGTTGCATCACGTAGACTTCTTCGTCAAGATCCCCGTGGAGGAAAGCATTTTTGATATCTAGCTGAAGTAAAGGCCAGTCATAGCGAACGGCCAACGCCATGAGAACACGAACGGACGTTATTTTGGCCACAGGAGAGAAGGTCTCAAAGTAATCCTCACCATATGTTTGAGAGAATCCTTTGGCCACCAGACGAGCCTTCAATCGATCAAGAGTGCCATCCGGTTTCACCTTAATCGTGAACACCCACTTACAACCGACAGCCTGTTTACCAGTAGGTAAATCGACTAAGTCCCAGGTATGATTCTCCTGGAGAGCCTTTATCTCCTCGTGCATAGCAGCACGCCAACCAGGATGTCGGAGACCCTCCTCAGCGTTCTTGGGGATCTGAATCCCATCAATAGTAGCTACCAGAGACCGAGTATGACAACTAAGACCTTTATAGTTGTCAACATACAAGGGATGATCTCGACATGCACGACGAGGACGTGCTGGAGGCAGAATCCCCGGAGCTGCGGGCGGAACTGGTGGAGCTGCGGGCGGAACTGGTGGAGGCAGCTCATTGGAGCCGGAGCTACTGGTGGAACCAGAGGAGGATGATTCTGTGGTGGACGTCGTTAATGGCTGACTTGGTGTATGTGGACCATCATCCTGGGTGACTGGCTCGGTAAGAGAGGGCACCTGTACTGGAGGCTGTTGTGTTTGAGGAGGAAACAACAAAAAATCTTCGTCTGGATAAATTAGGGGTGCCGGACCTATTGACTGGGGAAACGGTGGAAAGTTTGATTCGACAAAGGTAACATCCCGAGTGAAAAAATATCTCTTTAAGACAGGAGAGAAACACCGATACCCTTTTTGATCTTTAGGATACCCAAGAAAAATACATTGTATTGCCTTAGGATCTAATTTAGAAAGGGTTGGTCGGGTATCCCGAACATAGCATAAGCAACCAAAGATACGGGGAGGCAGAGGAAACGGTTCTTTTCCAGGAAAGAGCCGAGAAAAGGGAGTGCTACCATAGAGCACTGACGACGGCATGCGATTAATAAGAAAACAAGCCGTAAGAACCGCATCCGACCAAAATTTCTTGGGAGTACGTGCTTGAAACATAAGTGCACGTGTTGTTTCCAATAAATGGCGATTCTTGCGTTCGGCGACACCATTTTGTTGGGGTGTATACGCACAAGAGGTTTGGTGGATAATGCCATTGCTGGCCAGATGTTTAGCAAGATCACGAGATAAATATTCACGGCCATTGTCACTTCGAAGGATTTTGATAGGGAGACCAAATTGTGTTGTTATCTCGGCATGAAAGTTGCACCAGATGTTAAATAATTCAGCGCGACTTTTCATCAAATAAAGAAACGTGACACGTGAGTAGTCATCGACAAACGTGACAAAGTACTTAAAACCCATGACAGATTCAGTCGGACAAGGTCCCCAGATATCAGAATGCACCAACTCAAAAGGAGCGGATGCAAGATTATTAGAGCTTACCGGATAAGGAACCCGATGATGCTTAGCCAAACGACATGACTCACAATGAAAAGAAGAGGGAATAACTAAGGACGGGTACAATTTCTGGAGAACTTGGGACGACGGATGACCTAACCGACAATGTAACTCGACCGGATCCAGTTTCATGCCTGCACAAACAACCGGAGAAGTAGCGTCAAACAGGTACAAGCCTCCAGCCACATGCCCCTTACCAATAGTCTTCCCAGTTGTCAGGTCCTGAAAAACACAACCATCAGGAAAGAATGTTACTGAGCAATGAAGTTCACGAGTCAGTTGACTAATAGAAAGTAAACTGAATGGGTTCCCAGGAGTAAGTAGAACAGAGTTGAGTGATAATCCGGGAGAAAGAGTGGCACTTCCACGGCCGCGGACTGTCAGGGAACCGCCATTTGCAACAGTAATGCCAGAAGCACGACGGACAGGTACATAATTATGTATCATACCTGCGTCACCAGTCATGTGAGCGGATGCACCCGAGTCAATTACCCACTGCTTGGGATTGACAATGCATGCTGCAGAGTATCCGGCTGTGGAACCAAACGTTGATGCTTCACCACGACGTTGAGCCTGGAACTCAAGAAATTCCGCGTACGAATCGTCGCTCAATGGAACCGAGCGAATGCTATTATCAGGAGCATCCGAAGTAATATTGGCAACAGGAGCTTTAGGACACTGCCACTGAAAATGTCCTTGTTGGCCACAGTGAAAGCAGGTCCGTAGTCGTCCCCCATCACGACCACCATTGCCTCGTCCGCCATCACGTCCATAAGTCCGACCACCTCGTCGTCCACCACGTCCACCACGAACGCCAGGACGAGCAGCGCTACTAAGAGCAGATCGATCGGCAGGAGCATCCCCCGGAGTGGTCTCAACCACCTTTGCGGCCCTTAGAACACGGAAGTGGGCCTCCATCAAGGATGGAACATCAGATCCAGCAATGATCTGGGAACGAGCCGAGTCCGCATCAGGACGAAGAGATGCAAGATATGCCATAACATGAAGCTGCTCGCGTTGAGTCCGAGCTTCATTGATATCTGACGTCAGAGGAAGAACACGATCAATTTCATCCACCATCGCCTTGAAGGATCGGAAGTGGTCCTTATGAGACTTGTCTCCCTGATTAGCTCGGTAAACGCCAACAACCAAATCATATATGCGGGACAAGTCGCGCTTTCCATCAAACGCCGTTGCTAGGACCTCCCATAGCTCCTTGACTGTGTTCGTGTTTTGAACCATGTCCTCGACGGACGGTTCCATGGAGTTCATCAACTGTGTAAACAGTCTACTATCATCCGTCTCCCACTGTTCAAAAGTGGGATCAGTCTTTGCCGGAGGGTTGTCAGTTAAATGTTTAGACAGCCGCATCCCACGGAGTGTTTTCTCAACCTTCTTACGCCATGTTGAGTAACCATCGGGACCGTCCAATCGACGGTCGACAAGTCGAATCGAAGAGACCGTCGTGCCAGTACTTATCATATTGCTGACACCGGTACCATCATCGGTCTTCGGATCTGTCATCGTCGCGAGTTCTTCCAACCCTAAATATCACACCAACTTTATGAATGCGCTATAAACGTGGCCACCGCCGGTGCGCGCATGTAAAGTAAACACGTCAGGACACAGGAGAAAACACGATCATTCTCTGTGTAGATCCTGATGTGATGATCGGGGTAGGATAAACAAAATATAGCATTTGTTAATTCCCGACGGCGTAATCTAGGAACAGAAGGTGCCCAAATAAAGCATTTGGCGACAATCTGTCTTCGAAATACGCCGTTCTCTTCTTTTTTTTTTTCAAAAGGAAAGACGGCTAGGGTTAGGGTTTGGATGTGAAATAAGTAACATAATGGCGGCTAGGATTAGGGTTTGGATGGGCTAGGTTTAGAGTGGAGCGGGGGGGGGGGGGGGGCGCCGACGGGGGGTGGGGGGGCAAGCAGGTGCCGGATCTCGGGGGTGGGGGCAGTGGCGGGGGCAGGGGGCGCTGGTGGGGGGGGGCAGCAGCAGCAGGGGGCGCGAGGGGGGGGGGGGCGCTGGGGGGGGGGGGGCGCTGGTGGGGGGGGGCAGCAGCAGCAGGGGGCGCGAGGGGGGGGAGGGGGGAGGCAGCAGCAGCGGGTGTGGGGGGGGGGGGCGGATACTGTAGCACGCGGGGGGGGGGGGGGGGGGGGGGGGTTTGAATTTTTTTTTTTTTTTTTTGTGGAGAGGGGTGGATGGATTATGGCTTTGATACCATGTAGAATAGAATAATGGGATGATTTGTTTATTGATGAGAGACTACATATATATAGGAGAGGCTAGCTTCCTCTCCTATTACTCTAAGCAATGTGGGACTAAAGCCCAATTACTAATAACTCTAATATAACACTTATTTCTAATATAACTCTTAACATCATTGAATAAATTGTGCCTGAGAATTATTTTGCTCCTCTTGGACATGGTTTATAAATCCGGGTCAAGAAGCATCTGTATCCATCCCACATACTATATGTTTCGTCTCCAATATTTGTACTATAGTGGGGTAACTCTATCCGACTCTCGCAGAACTGTAGACCTGAGATGAAATTTTCTGAACTGTAAATCTGACATGACATTTTATCAGTGTTCTAAAAATCGGTCTAGGCGCCGCCTAGGCGCTAGGCGCCTGCCTACCGCACCGAAAACCTCCTAGACGGTGGGCTAGGCGGGCCCTAGGCGCCCCTAGGCGGCGGGTTTTTTGAATTTTTTGATTTTTTTTTATTTTGTTTATTCTTAGTTATATTTTGGATATTTGTTTGGGTTTTAAGATAGTATTTGGATTTTAGAACATTGAAATTTCAAATTTCAAATTTCAAATTTCAAATTTCAAATTTCAAAATTTCAAAAATTTCAAAAAAAAAAAAATTCTAAGCGACGGGCTAGGCGCTAGGCGGACCTCCACCGCACCGAGTCCGTCTAGCGCTTTTTAGAACATTGCATTTTATTGGTGAAATGAACATTGAAGAATATAGTCTTCTATATGTTTCAACTACGAGTGAAGTGATTTAAGTCTTCTATATGTTTCAACTATGAGTGAAGTGATTTGGATGCTAACCACAATATATGTTCAACTGAATTGATTCAATCCTTATTGAGACTCTTTCCATGAGACTGTACTTTCCAGGAACTATGATTTCTCCCATGATCAGCATCTGCGTTTTCTCAGCCAGGAGCAGGGTTAGCTGTGGAGAACCAGGCAAGAAAGAAAACTGAGAGCTTCACATTGGTTGACTGAAATTTCTCGACGGCCATTTCCAGCTGGCTTTCTTGAGACCTGCAAACATTCACAACCTCAAACACTCTATTTCAAGAGGACGAGGAGCGGGCAGAGAGAACCTATATCCTCAACTAATTCACTTCGTTCAACAAATCTCCCACAAATTACCACTTGGCACTCTGAAAACGGGAGCCCATGTCTGTTTAGCATCATTTCGGACACGTATCTGACACAAACATTTCAAAAATATACTATGATACACCAGAATAAGTAGTGTCAATGTAAATGTGTCCATACTGTGTCGGCTCTGTGTAACATGGTTCCCGAAAGTTACAGAAACAGTAAGAATTTATGTACAAACTAAACACTAATTTGTTGTAATGATTACTCCGAAAAAAAAAAAAAAAAAACTGGAACTAGAGTAGAAAACGAACCTAGATTTCATAACCAAGAATTGAGGAATTAGACCATCAGTCCTCAAAATACAAAGCAAACTTCGGAACACAGTGGTCCATGAGGAGGAGGAGGATGCCTTGTTGGACTTGAAGCTTCAAAAACTATTTTCAACCTCGGATGTTTGGCTGTGTGTGTTTGAATATGACAATGAAAACAACACTATTAGCTATAACATATGATAATATAAATCATGTGGTTCAATATGACAATGAAAAGAAAATTTAACAGAGATGAAACGATGAAGATTGTAAGATTTCAGTAACCCTTTTGTCATTTATTTTGCTGAGTTGGGGTTAAGAAAACAAACGCAAGAGATCCTTCCTATTTTTTTTTTTTTTTTTTACATTATAATAGATTCATTATTGTAAGGGGGGTAATGTCACAAGTGACGTTCTTATTTCCAAATTTTCGTCTGACATGAATTTCTTTTTTTCGTTTATATGTATTCGATTTGATGTAAATTTTATTCTTGACCCAAAATTTGATTCAAACTATTTGTAAGCTTTGTTTGCCCACAATTGTAGTGCTCTTCTCTTCTGTACTACTTTTAAAGGGCTGTCATCTATTTTTGTATGTGTTACTCTGAACTGCTATATAAGGCCGGCACTGATCCATGGCAGCTAGGACGACTGTCTAGGTTCCAATGACCATGAGAACCAAAAAAAATTAATCTAAACATAAATATATTAATAATCGTATATCTAAATTATAACTAGTATGTACTATGGACACTTTTAACACAATTTTTTTATTCAAAAAAAAAAAAAAATTGTATTGGGAATGTCCGTAGCAGATACTAGTTCTAATTTAGATATAAAATTATTAATATATTTATGTTTAGATTAATTTTTAGACTTGCATATGAGAGGTTCTTAGTGTCAATTTTATTAATTTACTTTTACTTTTGTTTTTTTGTTTTTTTTACATTATGTATGGGGACCATTTTGGAAGCTCGTCATGGGCCTCCATGAGCTCAGGGTCGGCCCTGCTGCTATAGAACAATGTTCCTTTTTTTCAGACCAAGAAAGTACTTATAGCAGACTTTGTTATTTTAACTTTGCTGCCAGACCTAGCGAGCACAATGTAATCTTGATAAGAAACGAAATACAATCCAATCAGGGCTGAGGCAGGAATTAATTCATGAGGGAACCGTGTTACTATATATAAAAATTCTTAAAGTTGTCATATTAATTGAACTTAAATAGCAAAAAATATATTAAAAAATTTAAACAAGAATGAGCAAAAAAAAAAAAGAAGTCAATATTTCCAAAAATTTAGAAAAGAGAAGGAAAAAATTGTACTTGAAAATATTTAATTGTTCACAACAAAGACAAGTCTCAAACCCTTGCCTCTCCTTTGAATGCCTAGAACACAACAACTTGAGCTAACTTAATCTTTGTTAATTAGGAGGCCAAAATAGTATATATTGGAAAACGTCAAAAAATTTCTACGTAGTAATTGATAATTTTTTAAAAACTTTGGAGGGCCGTGCCATCCTTGGACTCTTACTAAATCCACCCCTGAATCTGAGACTAAATTATCAACTCCATTGTTACCACGTTTAGGACGTGTTTGGTTACATGAAAGTGGCTAGATTTGGAGAAATTTTATGTAAGACAGCAGAACTCCTTTGAGTTCACTTGTTTGGTTCGGACATTTGAGAAAGTTGGTTTTGTTTGAAGTGATAACGTACATAGTTCCTGTCCCCCGCCCTTTCTTTACTTTTTACATCCTTTATTTTTGAGAGGAAAGTCCATAGAACTGAGTTTAAAAAAGAGAGGAAACTCTTCTCCTTTTTTTTTCCACCACTTCCAACAATCATCAAAGTAATCGAACTCATTTTTTATTCACTATCAACATTCATCCAAACAATGGAACTCATTTTTGTTTCACTTCATATCTTCCAATTCTACCAACCAAACAACTTTTGGAAAGTCAAATTTTATACGTATACAAATTTCGTTTTTCCACTTTCATACACTTTCGTGCGACCAATCAGCCCTTTAAACACTCAACCCGAAACTTAGATATAATCCAACAGCTGCATGGTAAACGCTGCTTCTGCCTATAATTTTGACAATCTAGTTTATTTTTGGCGCAGCTTGTGAAAGCAGACGGAGGAAAAGTCAAAAGGCTGCTTACAATGTCTCAAAAAAACAGAAGCAGAAGTTGCTTTTCAAAGCAGCCTTCCACTGGCTTTCAGAATCTGCCGAAATGATCAAAGAGTAGGGGCGGTATGCTTACCGGAGAGTGTCCGTATCCCGTTTTCTGCTTCCGTAATTATTGACAGTCAGAAAAAAACAAAAAAACAAAATACAAAAACAGAGTGTAAGAAGAAGTGGATCCTCCCCGTAACTAGCCCGGTTCCACCCTCGCCCGTGGATTTTTTTTCTCCTTCTTCCTCGAAAACCCTAACCCTAATTTTTCCTCCTCCTCTTCCTAATACCAGCAATTCCAAGCGGATTCGGTACGCATTCGTCTTCTTTTTCATCTAGAACTGAAGAATTCCGTTGCCAAAAGTGGTAAATTTGCATCTTAGGGTTTCTTTCCATCTCTTTAGATTCATCCATAGATGACGAATTTCTGAGTTCTTGGTACTTCCGGTGAGGAGGGGATCATGGCGGAGGCATCTGGAGCTGCCGATCTCGAAGAGGCCAAGGATCGAAGCTTGGATCCTAGTGAAGTAGCCCAGCTCGAGGAGGAGGAGGTGAAAGTCGAAGCGAGCAAAAAGCAAGGCGGAACTGTTTTGAAGGAAGAGAGCGATGTAGCTAGTACTGCGGAGGATCGAGATTCGGTTGATGGGAATGTTCAAGTTGCTCCGGAGGAAGGAATCTCTTGTTCCGAGGAGAAGGAAAGTTCGGGGGGAGATGCGCGTCTTCAAGCTACGAGAAGCTCATCTTTAGAGATCGGCACAGGCACGCCACCGCAAGCAACACTTCCGGAGACTGAGGTGCTATGTTGAACGAACACACATATTCGGCACACAATGTGTATTTTGCAGTGTCTGTGTCGTGTCCGATACCCTATGATGCGACACGGATGTGGCATCAATAATACTGAAGATACCGAGTTTCTTTTTGCAGGTTTCTTCGGTAGATTCCGGTCGAAAGAGTCAGGAAGCAGGTTGTACAGAGGACCATCATCATACTGATGATACGAAGTTGACCGATACAGCTACAGAAATGCATCCAGAGGTAATGATGGTTGTGGGACTCCTATTGATGGTTGTTGTTTACGGGGATATCATGAAGATCTTATTTTACAGGTATCTTCAATGGAGACAGATCAAGGTCTTCGAGAAGGTGACAATGAGTCGAAAGCTAATCATAATGATGACGGAACAGGTTCCCGAGCAGATCAAGATCCAGTCTTGGATGACCTGTGCAGGGGCGAGATGGAATTCTGCGATGTAAATATGCTGGATGCAGCTCATGCTTCTGCCGACCCGGAGCCAGTTGATGCAGCGGCTGTGGTACATACGCAGTCGTCGGGCAGCAATTCCTTGAACCTCCAGAAAAATGCGGGTCAAGAAGCTACTGCATTGGGTTCTGCTTTTGCTGATGAAGGTTTAGGTGGCCAAAAGGATTGTGTTGCAGAAGAACCGCCTCCATCTGATTCTATAGTTGAAGTACAGTGCCAAGATATTGGTGGGGGATCCAAGGACAGTAACGAGCCTGTGATGGATAACAGCCAAGGGAGGGATCACAAAGCTTCCATAAGGAACATCGAAGAAGGAGATGCAGTTTTAGATACAGTACCTGTCGATGATAGTCTAGGCCACCAAGAAGATTGTGGCATTGTGGATACGAACTTGGCTGACACGGTTCCAGAAGTGCCACCCCAGGTAACGGAGGGAGAGACTGAGGTTGGTCGTGGGTCTGTGATGGATGACAATCATGATGAAGATGAGGAAGCTTCTAATCCGAAGACGCATTCAGTTGTGACAAAGGAAAGTAATGAGGAAGGTGTCAGTTCCTTTGATTTTATTCCTGTAGGTGGCGCTATGGATCACCAAGCAGATTTTGTGTCAGAAGATGCAAACCTGGATGATCCCACTGTAGAAGCACTAGACAAGGTCAGGGGCGTAGTTACTGATTTGGATGAGGAGCTCATCATGAAAGTTGATGAAGTCAAAGATGGAGTTCAAGGGGTTCCTGGAGTATCTAGTTTGCAGATATCTTCAGTGGAGGCAAGTCAAGACCTTCAAGAAGGTGACAATGAGTTGAAACCTAACCATATTGACAGAACTATAGATCCTCGAGCAGATATTGCGAAAGAGTCAATAATTGCTTATCCTGAAGTAGAAGTGCAGACACAAGCGACTGGCAGGGAGATGGAGGTTGCAGATGTAGGGAGTATGGATATTGAACAAGACAGCACATGTAAAGCTTCTGTTTCACAGAACTCCTTGGTGGATACCGAAAGGAACACTCAGGAAGGAGGAGATATCATGTTGGAGCAAGATTCATATGATGACACAATAGGTCACCTAGCAGGCCATGTTACTGCTGGTCCAAACCAAGCTGATCCAGTAGTAGTACAGTCCCAGGTGATATGCGAGGAGTCTGAGGTTAGCAATGAGTCTATGATGAACCTTCCTAAAGATACTACTACTGTTTGTGGCATTATAAATCAGCAGGTTGATTGTGTTTCAGAACATGCAAACCTGGATGATCTTGCTGTAAAATCACAGTCCGTAATAAGGAGCATAGAGACTGATGGGTGTGGAGGATTCATGATGAAATGTGATGAGGGCAAAGACCATGAAGTTTCTGGGTTTCATACATCTTTAACAGAGACCAATCACAATAGTCAGGTAGAACGTGAAACTGTGTTGGATTCGGTTCCTATGGAAGATTTCACAAAAGATCCAGATCAAGTCGATCCGGTTATGGGGACTGAGGTGTCTGCTGGGTCTGATGTAGATGGAGATCAGGAGAGAGAGAGTGAAGCTTCTGCTTGTAAATCATCTTTAGTGGAGACTAATCAGCAAATGCAGGAAGAAGGTAACACTTTGCTAAATCCAGTTACTGTTGATGAAGCTGTAGATTACCAAGCAGGTCGAGATGCAGAAGATAAAAATCTGATAACTAAGGGAAGTGTTATTACAACAACACTGGATGGTCTCATGATTCCTTCTGTTGCCAATGCAGAGAATGGTGATGCTAATCCTGTCATTGGTGATCCACTGGGAAGTAGCTGTTCTTTGATGCCTGGCATGCAGCTCGCTCAAAACTTTGCAGACTTAGCAGCAGCCAGTTCGGAATCACTTCCAGTTCAAGTGAGTGCAACCGAAGGTGATATCGCAAAGGTGGGTTTTGGGTATGTAGCAGATAGTAATTATGTCGAAGATCAAGAAGCTTTTGTTTCAAAGATGCATTTAGCGGATAACACTCATGAAGATGAAAACTTACTGGATTCTTTTTCTGTTGGTGGCAATATAAATCATCAGGCTGATTGTGCTTCTCAAGATCGTGACCCTGTGGCTCCCTCTATAGAATTAAAAGCCAAGATAGAGAACATAGAGGCTGATGGTAGTGATGGGTTTGTGATGGATGGTGATGAGAGAAAAGATCATGAAGCTTCTATTTTGCACACATCTTTGATGGCTACAGACCAAAATATTCAGGAAGAAAGTGGGACAGTGTTGGATTCAGTTTCTCTTGAAGCAGACCATTACACAAACGATACCAATGAGGTCAATCCATCTATGGAGGTAAAGTCCGACATAGTGAGAACAGAGATTGAGGTGTCTGATGGACCTGAGATGGATGCAGATCAAGATAGATATCGAGAAGCTTATGCATTGAAGACATCTTTGGTGGAGATCCACAGAGAAGGTAACACTATATTTAATTCTGTTTCTGTTGATGACACTATTGATCACAAAGCAAATTATATGCCATTAGATAAAAAACTGACAAAAGGTTTTGGTATTGTTACTGCAAAACTGGATGGTTTTATGGCTGTTTCTGTAGCAGTAGAGAATGGAGATGCTAATTCTGTGAATGATAGTTCACTTGGTAGTAAATATTCTGTGGTGACTGGTGTGGGCCTGGCTCAAAATCTTGAGTTTGGAACCCAAACTGCAAATACACATCCATGTGATGAGAATATTATGGTCCAAGGAGATGTCACAAAAGCTGATCCAAACCCTGTTATTGAATTACAGAGTCAAGATATACAGATGGTTGATAAGAATCTCGCAGGTGAACAGGATATCGCTGAGCCTGTTTCTTGTTCTGTTGTAGAACCAGAGAACTGTGGTATTGGTTCACTTGGTGAGAAACCTTTGGTGACAGGAGATACTGTTTTGGAGAATTCTAGTTCAGTGGTGGAGACTAACACATGGAGAGCTACAGAACTGTCCGAAAAAGGGTATGTTGATCTTCTTCAGGATGTGGATCCAGACAGAGAAATGCAGTCAGTTGGTATTTCTGTTGATGGGCGTATTTCGGCAAATGCTCATAAATTAGAGTCGTCCCTTGGAAAAAGTCAAGTCATTGTTACCGATTCAGAGGTGATAAACGATGATATGCCTCAAGCCAGTGCTTGTAAGGGAGTAGAATCAATTCAAGAGTCGGAAGCCAAACAGGAGATCCAGGCTTCAAACAACAAGGGAAATGCCCTAATGGATGAAGGTGCAGATGGCAAACAGAATATAAATGTTGGGAAAGGAGAGCTGTTGAAAGGAACAGAAAAGCAAGCAGTACAATGTCTGGGCACGAGTATTGGTAGTATTCCTGTTACGGAAAATAAGCAGCATATCAGTTACAACTTGCCTTTTGTAGATACGGCTAATTTCTCCATTTCTGAACTTGTATGGGGTAAAGTGAAGAGCCATCCTTGGTGGCCAGGTCAAATTTTTGGTCCTTCAGATGCATCACAGTTGGCTTTGAAGTATCGGAAAAAGGATAGCTACCTTGTAGCGTATTTTGGAGACAAAACATTTGCTTGGTGTGACAACTCCCAGTTGAAGCCTTTCTGTTCATACTTCTCGCAAATGGAAAAGCAGTGCAGTTCAGATACTTTTGCGACTGCCATCAACGACATTCTGGTGGAGATCTCTAGACGCGTGGAGTTGGGAATGACATGTTCATGTTTTCCTGATGAAGCTTATGCCAATATTAAGTTCCAAAAGGTTGACAACGCTGGTGTTCGGAAAGGGAATATTACCTCAATTCTTGACCATCCTCAAGTTTTGAATTATTTCCAACCTGGTGAACTGCTAGAGTATATTAACACATTAGCTCAGTTCCCAAACGGAGGTGTTGATAGGTTAGAGCTTACCATAGCCAAGTCTCAGCTAAAGGCCTTCTATTGTTCAAAGGGGTATCCAGAACTTCCCATATTTACTGTTCACGGAGGGTTGATAGAGGATGTTGCTGAGATCCCACTATCTAATGTTAAAGGGGAAGATAATACTGAGCACTCTACTCCAGATATCCCCGATTTGGGTTCCGGCAAAGGGAAATTGAGAAGCAGCAATAATTCATTCAAAAAAAGAAAGCATGTTCTGGAGGATGATTTGAAACAAAAAGGCACATCTGGTTCGACAAATGAGGAAAATGGTCTTCATCTGGGAGACGGTGGCAAAAGTAAATCTGCTTTAGAAGCTTCTGAAATTTTTATTTCAAGTTCTTCTGGTATGAAGCATACTGTTCTTGTTTCAGATTCTACCAACTCAGGAAGGCATAAGAAAAGGACGCCCGATTTATTTAGAGATATTGAGCCCACATCACCGTCTCCAACTGTTACTAGCTCATTTAAGATAGGTGAATTCATCCGCCGAGCTGCAAGTCAGCTAACTGGAGCACCACCTATTGTCAAGTGTCAACAAGAAAGTTCTCCGAAGAACGTCCCCCAGACTGATTGTAGGAAGGGTATTGTTACTGATTTCGATGTTCTTCCTCGTGCTCCTGAGGAAAACAAGGAAACAGAAACAAGCTTATCAGAGAATAATTCTTCTCCATATGAGATGTTGTCGCAGCTCTGTTTAGCTGCAAGAGATCCTATGAATGGAGACAGTTTTGTATCTACGATGGTTGATTTCTTTACCAGCTTCAGGAACTCTTGTGTCTCCTGTATTCGTGAGGGCAAGAAGCATGTTGAGAAGCGTAAGAGGGGCAGGCCAAGAAAAGTAATCCCTCAGCCGCTCTTTTCTGAGCTCTTTTCTGATATCAGTTCTTCCGAGGAAAAGCCTGTTGAAAAGAAGAAAAGGTGTAGGCCAAAAAAATACTCCGAGACAGCAATTTCTGATATCGGTTCTTCGGAGGAGAAGCAGCATGTTAGAAAATGTTCTTCTGAGAACCAGCATGTTGAAAAACGCAGAAGGGGTAGGCCAAAAAAGGTTATCCCTCAACCAGCTATCTCTGATACTAGTTCTTTGGAAGAGAAGCATGCTGATGATAAATGTAAAAGGGGTAGGCCGAGAAAAGTAACCTCTCAGTTAGCCTCTTCTGACATGTCCACACCTGATCATATGAAAGACTCATATTGGTCTGATACAAATCTTGAAAAAAAGCCTAGAAAAAAATCCTTATCTGATCTTAAACGGAAAGGTGAAAGTCATGCACAGATCCGGCAAAAGAGGAAGTCAGCAGGAGATCGATCACTTTCACTTCCTTCAGCATCTATGCTGGAGAATGAACAGAAGCTGCAACTTGTAGCTATGAATACAAATATAAAATATTCATTCATAGCAGAAAGACCAATTATAAGTGTTGTAGAAAAAATTGTGGACGAGCGCATGCCAACTGCGTTGATTTTAAGCTTTAGCAGTTCAGATACCCTTCCCTCTCCAACAGACCTCATTAGAATTTTCAGCCGCTATGGGCCACTGAAAGAAGCAGAAACAGATGTTATGAAGACTAATCATGCTAAAGTGGTCTTCAAGAGGCGTGTTGATGCAGAAGCAGCTTTCAGTAGTGCAGGGAAATATAGCATTTTCGGCCCAGGGCTTCTCAGTTACCAGCTTAAATACTTGCCATTGACTACTAAGCCTTCTCAACGAACCACTCAAGTCCAACATGATGCAGCATCTGCCGCCGAACCAAAAGAGGATCATGACACAGCATCTATCATCATACCACAAGACAATCTTAATCCAACAATAGCCACTCCGCAAGGTGATCATGATCAAGAAATTTCAGTCGCACAAAATGAGCACGATGAAGATCCCATGACCACACCACAAGACAAGCACGATACAATAGCATCCGCCTCCAAACCACAAGAGAATCATGACACAGCATCTATCGTAATTCCACAAGACAATCTTAATCCAACAATAGTCACTCTACAAGGTGATCATGATCAAGTAATTTCAGTCGCACCAAATGCGCATGATGAAGAGCCCATGACCACACCACAAGACAAGAACGATAAAAAACTGGTCAGCAGGCCGGAAAATGATGAATCGGGATCCATCCCCACACCACATGAGAAAAAAGATGCAGGACTTATGCAGGAGTGTAACTTAAAGACTTCAGGTTAGTTTTGTTGTACCTGTATAGATTTGTGAGTTTTAACTCTGCAGTGAAACAATCATAATTGTTGTAATGTTAATCATATTGCAGAGGTAGCAGAGGGTGGGATTGCTTTAGATAATATACTTGTTGAAGCAGAGGCCAAGTTATCACCACAAGGAAAATATGATGCAACATCAATCACCCAACCAGAAGAATATCATGATGCAGCATCCATCCCCACACAAGAAAGGAAAAAAGATGCAGGGCTCATGCAGGGGTGTAATTTAGAGATTTCAGGTTAGTTTTGTTGTACCTTTATTGATTTCTGAGTTTTAACTCTGCCGTGCCAACAATCATAGTTGTAGTGTTAATCATATTGCAGAGTTAGCGGAGGATGGGATTGCTTTAGATACTATATTGGTTGAAGCAGGGGCCGATTTACCTCAGGGAAAATATTATGCGACGTCCATCCCCCAACCAAGAGAATATCGTGATACAGCTTCCATTGCCGAACCAGAGGACAAACTTGACTCAACAACCATCACCACATCAGGGGACTATCATGATGCAGCACCCATAACCTCAACCCAAGACCAATATGAGGCAACACAGATTGAAAGCAGTAGTAGCTTACCAGAAGATATAACCACTGAACATTCAGACTATCATGATGCGGCACCCATTGCTGCATCTCCAGACTATCGTGATGCAACACCTAACACTGCATCCCAAGAATATCAAGATGCAACACCTACAACAGCACTACAAGAGAATTATGAGGCAACACAAGGTGAAAACTTAGAGGCTCAACATAAACTTTACTCTTTTTGTACATTGTAATAGTTGGTGAATTGTGTTGCCTCTCAAAAATTCATTAAAATGCTAATCTTGTGGCAGAGCAATCAGAGACCGTGATGGAGGTGGATAATATACAAGTTGATGCCGAGGAAAAATCATCTTGGTGAAGTGTTATTTTTGAAGGTTGTTAATACGTCGCTGAATTTTAAATTTCTATGGCTCAAAATTATGTTTGGCTCTGGTCAAGCAACGTATGCATGTTGCAGATAGTTTTAAGTGGCTTTATTTTTTAAGAAGGTTTTTTGCTGTTGGTTAGCAAAGTTAAAAATGTATAGATAAGTTCATTTGTGATCTTAGTAAATTTTCTTCTCGATTTGAGAATATTAAGTAATTCTTTTATGATTTATGTTTCAGGAGCTTAAGTGATCATATCATGTACAGAGCTGAAATTTCTTATTGAGACATCAGGTACAGGACTATCATTTGGTATTAAATATAGTTTTTTAGTGCTGCTATATAGCCTATATTGTAACATGAATTTTGAAGATCATCATGTGTTCTCTCACGGAACCATTGCCTTAATATTTAAGTACCTTAGCAATGTTCAGTTAATGTACGATAGCTATTGCTAGCTGATCTTCATCTCTGTCAATTGGTTTCTAGATTTCCTGCCATAGATATCATTTTTAACAATTTTTGATGTAGGATGCTATAAACGAACCCCCTTAATACTGGTGATAGGCCAAAGATATCATTTTTAACAATTTTTGATCCGTAGTAAGACTATACGTGAAACTTTTTCTTCTTAACTGAACATATTTTAGTGTGAAATGTAAGATTATGCAATGTGTGCCAAACAAAGAGACCTGACAAAGTATACCACTTCTTTTAGCATGATTAACTAATGAGAATAAAAGAATGATGTGACTTTGGATTTGTGCTGCAGCCAGCATATTATCATCAACAGTGTTCAACAGATCCACCAAGGAAGAATGGGCTAGGTTGTCGAATTGGGATATGTACTTTATCTATCTGCTTGATTATCGTGTTCTGTAAGAGAGATTGTTCCATATAACAGTTATTTGGAAATTAATATAATCATACATACATACAGGGATAGTTTGAACACATTAAGCAATAAGGAGCATCGTTAGGTATTAAGTAACAAGTTCATTATAAATCGATAACTAAGAAGAAAGAATATAACACTAGTATTACATGGTGGTATTATTGATGAATATAGCTTGTTGCATCAGTAAGAACTTGATTGTTAATGATCTGTGACTTGACATTGAAAATATGTTATGTTTATGTATAATAATATAAACAATGTATAACGTGGAAAAGATTTTACATGCCAATTATTGTATGTCCGAAATGTTGGCCCAAGTTGTGGAGTGGTCTTTTTTTAGTAGGTTAATCAATTAAGAAGTCTTTAGAATGCTATATTATTTTGGAGGCTTTTTTCTCCGCCGCTTACACTACTGTAACTCCCTGTCATTTATTAGTAGGTCCCATCTTTGGAAAATTTTGACTACAGAATCGTTATAAAATTTCATTAGATTCATCCTTTGGACAATGAAAGAGCTAGATCTTTTCAGAACATTTCATTCTTGCACTCTCTTTGCTGTCATTTCTGGATTCTTGAACGAGAGGAAGCTTTGAGAAAACATCATCTTCAGAATAATGGTGTATGGTCCTATAGAGCATGGTGTCTTTTACCACTCAAACTCATCTCTTAACCATATTGTTGTCATTGCTATATTGTTTTGTCATTTTCATCATCTACTGATAATGCTGGATGGCTTTAGAGAAGAAAACATCTGATGAGGTCAGGAATAACATTATCGTGAATTTAGTGATAGTTTGGACTTGTACAGTGTTGTCTCAAGAGGTTATCATGAATTAACACTTGGGTGATAGTTTGAACTTGTACAGTGTAGTCTCAAGACCACTGGTGCTAAGGGATTGATAACTTCAGAAAGTAATAGCAAAGAAGGATGAGGACAACAGCTAATATAACTTGGACGGAAGCAATGGAAGATTTTACTCCATGTTAAGGACCTTAGCAAAGGATGGGAACCTCATTAGTTATGAGCATTTTGTATTTACCCGAAGGAACCTCATTACTTTTGAAAGTTTTATATTAGCTAATGCATAATGCATAGTGCTTATAGCTTGTTTTATATGCAATGTTTTCAAGGCGACAACGGAATAGACTCCTAAGCGCCTTAGCACTACCTAGGCAATTAGGCGGACCACCTAGGCGCCTATGCGGCAATATATGCTTCTCTACAGTTCAAGTGGCTAAACGCCTCAAACATTGAGATACAACTAATTGATCAACTATTAGACATGTACCATCACCTCCAATATTGGCAAGACGATGCTTATGTTGATAAATTCCACATATAATCACAAAAATAATAACTCAATCAGTTTCCTTGTTTGTAAACCTACTCTCTCTATTTCCAACCGAAATTGTTAAATTAGTTGTTTCTATTTGAATAGGTCAACTAGCTAGTCGTTATCCGACAAAACACGTTTAGCTGAGGGACAAGTGTGGTGAATAAGTCTCTTTCAATATACCTACACCATAAAGGTTGTACAATCGAACATTTACAATAACAAAGATAGTTTTATATAAAAGGGTGATTTATGAAATTAACACCCTAAACCTAAAGTATACCAACTTCTAGCAACCCTTATGTTTAAAAGAGTACAACAATATGGTAAATGGGAGCGGATTTATGATTCCGTCTAGGCGGTCCAGCTACAGGCGGCATGGGACCTTCTCAACGCCTAGGTGGTTGGTGCCTAGTTGCCTAGACGAGCGTTATGTAAAATTTAAACATGGGCTATATATACAGTTTTATTTGACAGTTGGGACTATTTGGAGATGTTTATTCACTAATTAATCTTCATGGCTTACTTTAGTTGCAATAGAGGAGGAGAAATGGTCGAAGAAGTGAAAATAAAAATAAACTGTGGTAATCTTGGTGATAAATTCAGATGGTTTGCATTATCTTCAGAATCATCTTTGCCTTGCCTTGTGAGAATGTTAAGTTTGGGGGGGTAATTACAAATGTAGGTGTTTTGTAATTGTATATGAAAATTTGAAACCAGTGCCATTAGCTCCTTTGAGATGGTACTGAATTATTGACAAGGCATATGCAGTAGAGGGATTTGTATAGGAACAAGTTGGCTGGTGGGTAGAAACTACTTTGTTGGTTGTGTCTACTTATGCAATCAAAGAGGAATCTACCTTTCCCGTTCTTTTAACTACACTGGTCAAATCGGGTTCATGTCAGGTGCACAACTATTAGTTTGATAGTGAAGCTGAAACACACTGTTGGATTGGATCAAGCTCCTGATTATCTTTTCCATATCTTACCTTGTGTGAAAATTTTGTTTCATGTACTTGTAGACACTGATTTCGACTGTAGAGTGGTTAAATTGTGTGCTAACAGTAAGTGATTTTTTTGGCATAACTGTAAGTTATTATTGCTAAAACTTAAGTCAAATGGACATGTTATTGATTATCGTATGTGGGTGTCCATATTGAGCTGAAAGTTCTCTCAAATTTCACATGGTATTCTATCTAAACTGGCTATCCAAAATTTCCATCTTAAGCGGGAAAAACCCCACTGGGACTAGAATTATGTTGTTTGATGAGCTTGTAGCATTACATGGAATAGTCAAATGAACTAGTATACGTTTTAGACATTTTCAGGCATTAGTTACATATTTTCTAGAACTCGTGGTTATGTGTACATGTTTTCATCTACGCATGGAAATTCAATGGCGACTCATGATGCCATTGTTTATGGTCCACCAACACACCGTGTATTAGTGTTATAGGTTTGACCAATCTACTGTAGTATTTCTAACATGTTGATATTGTCACCCAGTGGCAGCAAATTAGATTCTGCATAGCTTAACCAAGAGAAGCTTATACTGCTTTTCTTGTTCTTATGGTTTTCTTTGTTAGTGACAGGAAATTTGGAGCACTCAAGGGGAACCAGGATCGAGTGCCGGAGATGGAACCAGCTCTTCAAAACCCAACTTCCAAGATGTAGTGTATAGAAATAGAGAATAAGTTCCTCAGTGACAATCAGTTGAGATTCCCGGCAGAGGCACCCTTTTGTTGTCAGTAGAAGACTGCAGGTATCGGCCTTGTCGCTCCACTTACCCTGTAAACAAGAGGCATAAAGGTTTCACGGTGATACTGCGGTTTTAACTTATGGTAAGAGAGAAACATAACAAGTTTTTTTTTCCCACCCTTTTGTGTACATTCCTGTGCATGATTGCTGATTCCAACACTGATTCAGGTTGCAGGATGAGGGTATTTGTACATTTTGGAAAATGTTAGGGCTTTTAAAATACCGTGATGTAATTTCTCCAATGCTTAGAGGTCTATATATTTCGCGATAGTAATATTTATATATGTGACTGAATTTTTTTTCTTCTCCCTCTGATGTTGTTTGATGCATGGGTTATCCAATCGCTACATTTTACGGGGTAAAATCTAAACGGAATTTGTGTTGAGACCGTAAAAAAAGGGATATGATTTTTGTTAATGTTACATCGGTTGTGCTGCTCGAGTGCTCGACAGTACTGAACTACAGAGAAGTAACAAAATGCAACACAAAATGTTTGGAACAAAGACCTTATTGTTAGCAGGTGCCACTGTTTATGAAGATCTTCAGAAAGGAAGTTTGGACAGATGTAACATTTTCATCTGGATTTGATTTCTGCATGTAACTCGTATCCTTTTCAAATGATTCAGAGAGAGTTGAGGGGGAAGAACAGTAACAAACCTCCGTTTTATAATGTGCTAGCATGTGGGAACGACAACAATCGCGTTGCGAGTAAAATGACAACACCAAGTCTCACAAGGGATATTGGATATGTTTTTACTCAAAATCTTGAAAGACAACGCATTTCAATTTGTCGCAATTTGTTTGGTGGATGAAGAACCTGGCTCCAACAAGGCCTCATTTGGTTCGCGGAATTCATTTCCTATGGATGTCAAAAGAAAGTACGAGAAAAGAAAAACAAAATTGTTATTTTTTTCAAAATTTTTGGGTGATGTCATCTCTCATTATCTTGTATATAACATAACAATTGATATGACAAAATTTAACATTAAAGTTAATATTAAAATTAACATTAAATTAATATTAAAATTAACATTAAATTAATATTATTCACTTTTTCACTATAGGAAATTTAGTTATTCTAATTTTCTTGGCAAATTAAATTTATTATTAAAAAAATGATATTATCTAATTATAACCAAACATCTCTTCTAACTCATATGGTTAAAATGAGAGGTATTCTTCTTGATTGGTTGAGTTCGATTTTCTTGTTGTTATATATAAGAACTTTAAAAAAATTCAATAATATTTTTTATTAAATTAATAAGTGATGGCGGCTCACTTTTGAATTTTTCAGCCTAATTATACTCACTAATAATGTGCACGTAAATTGCACATACGATAACATATATATTTTCTCAAAAAAAAAAGAAGATAACATATATTAAAAAATTAAATTTATTATAAAAAAAATTGTTATTCTTAGCAATTGAACTCTAGCAACAACAAAAAATGCATTCCACCTTAACGACTTGAATTAGAATTATTTAATTATAAATAAATTATATTATGTAGTTAAATATTTAGTTCACCTTTTTAAAATAATTAATAGAGTATTTAGGTAGTTGTTCAGTTATTTATTATTATGATTACGATATATATACGATTTAGACGACTTACTTTTGAGCCGTTTCCAAGCCGCACTATATAGTAGAAGATATTATTGTATATAAAAAAAATTGTTTTATCCAATCTGCAAAAAGAGACATTGACGGATCTGGCCCGACCCCATAACCAGAACCGTTAATAAATCCTCACGAATCCTAATATCTATAAGAGAATTTTTTACTTTCATCACACTTATTAATATGAACTTGTACTTAATCCCACTTCTTAATATGAATTTGGACTTACATTCCACTTTGTAATTTTATTACACTTACATTCTATTTTTTGTCGCAAAAAATAATTATTTTGTCACGAAAAATATTCATTTTGTCAGAAAAAAAAATTCGTGACAAAAAGTGAAATGTAAGTCTTAAAAAATTATCGAACTTGAGTGACTCTTGTTGTTACCGAGGAGAGGTATAATACCCTGACAGGGTGGCGGAAGATGGATGTTATTCATTCCATTTATAATAATGGTGGGAGTTTGGTCGGACATCTCAAAAAAGTCTAATAAAATTAAAAGTTGGGATGTAAATATAAAGAAAAAGTCTATTTTGCCCGCCCACAGGACTAGTCCGCGCCAACGTGGCTAGGGGTGAGCATTATTCGGTTTTAGACCGAAAACCGAACCTAACCGAATCGAATAAGAGATTCAGTTCGGTTTTAAAAAAAATCGGTTCGATTTCGGTTTTGAAAATACAAAATTTTCTTATTCGGTTTCGGTTACGGTTTTGGGTTTCGGTTTTGGTCCAAAACCGAAAACCGAATAAGAATTATACAATTATTTAAATACGCTAAATTTTATGCATATTTTATGACTAAAACTTTGTATATTTTAAAAACAACAATTCTATGTATATGTTTTGAAGCTCAACATTGATAATTTAACAACTAGTTTAACTTTGTGTGCAACTTTAAAATACAACAAATGCGTGTATAAAAATTACCATTTTAATATAATGTAACCATGATCCCAACTTTGGATCTGACCCATTAAATAATATAAATATTTAACCGAACAAACCGAATAAACCGAATTGCTTATTCGATTTGTTCGGTTTCTGTTTTGATTTTTTAGAATTTTGGTTTATTCGGTTTTGATTATTTCAGTTTGGTTGAAACCGAATAAACCGAACGCTCACGCCTAAATGTGGCGGGCGGCAATTGACCCCACCTGCTAACGCGGGCCCACCCCGGGCCAGGGGGCCAATGCCGACGCACTGTGTGGTCACAGGCCGGCGTGGGCCAACCCCCGTGACGGTCAAAATAGCAGCACTCAAATATAAATTAATATTAATAAATGGGATGAAAGCCAAAAAAATCAAAAAAATTCAAAAAGAGCATCATAGTTTAAATGAATTCCAAAAAGAGTATTAGGTTTAATAAAATAGCATAGAAAGGTCCCAACCGGACTTTAAAAGTCCGATTGCTGATGTCAGCCTGTTTAAGGAGAGTGGGCGGAGAGATTAAAGAGTGGGGGAGGGGATTAGAGAGCAGCCGGACTTTTGAAGTTCGGTTGCTGCCGTCATGGGCCGGACTTCAAAAGTTCGGTGGTTATTTAATTCCAACGACTCTAGTTTTTTAAAACCTATATATATACATGTAAACCCACCACTTCACTCATCTTCCAAATTTTATCTCCCAAATTTCATCCCCAAATTTGTACAATATTTCTACACAATTTTTAATTATTTCCGGGTAAACTAATTAATATCAATTTGTACAATATTGGGGTTAACTATTTCTACAAATTTTGGGGGACAATTTTCTACACATTTTGGGGTACAATATTTCTACAACTTTTATACAAAAATTTGGGCTATTTTTTCAATATTTCTAATTATTTTTTTACAATATTTCTAATAACTTCTAATTATATTTATAATTTTTCTAATTATTTCTAGAATATATCTAATTTTTCTTCAATATTCCTAATTATTTGTAATTATAGTTCTAATATTTCTAATTATTTCTACAATATTTCTAATTTATTTTCTACAATATTTTTTACACTATTTTCTACAAATTTTTCTAATAAAGATAATATCATAATTTGCAGATTATTTCTACAAATATTGTCTACACTATTTCTACAAATAATTGTACAAAATTCTACAAATATTGTCTACATTAATATTGTCTACTCTATTTCTACATTATTTCTACAAATATTTTCTAAAAATATTTCTACAAATATTTCTACATTAATTTCTATGAAAAAAAAAACTACTAATGATTTCTACTAAAATTTTCTACATATTTTAAAAATCCGGCTCCTTGCGTCATCAGCTGACGTCAGCAATCGGACTTTTAAACTCTTTCTTTTTTTTAGTACAGACTTCTCTCTTAATTACATTAACAGCAACCAGACTTTAAAAGTCCGATCTAGTGCTCATTTCACAATTTCCAAAAACCTAATGCTCTTTTTGGAATTCATTTAGGTTTTTTCTAAGGGCACCACCCTTTTTACTTGGGGTCAGCCCTTACTTGGGGGCAGCCTAAGCAGGTAGAGATTTTGCTTGGGGGCACCCACATTTTGTTTGGGGGCAGCCCAACTGTAGTGCCCCGTCCCGCAAAGTCAATCGGAGAAATCGAAACGCCGACGGCGTTGGAACTTAGCCTTGCAACGGCTGCTTAAAGGCTCGCTCGGTCGAGGCGACCCCTCGCTCAGGTGGGGTAGTTTCGGTGAACTTGCCTCATCTTAGCCTTCACTTAATAACGCGCATGTTTTCAACTTGCACAAGTAGGCTAATATAAAAGCTACGAACGCACATAGCTAAGGAAATAATCCCGACTCGTCGGAATGTCTTAGAACATGGAAAATGGTCCCACGGTCTTCATAGAAGTCGGCTCAGCGTGCTTTCAAATGACACTCGATCCTTCGATCTCGTGACTTGGGAGAAGGAAGTTGGCTTAAGTTGCTTAGTTGTCCCGACACTTGAAATAGCCTAAGTCATAGGCGTCGCCTGCGTGCATGCTTGATAAAGCATGCACGGTCCCGTCGTTTTGTCTCGACACTCGAATCAGCCTAAGTCATAGGCGTCGCCCGCATGAATGCTTAATAAAGCATGCACGGTCCTATCCCGCAAGGCTTGGCATAGCCTTCGCACGTCCCGCAAGTTAAGTCGTCTTGCACGGCTTGTTGGCTTAAGTCTAGGCACCCGAGAACTTGGTTGTTCACGTCGAACGCGTGCACGGCACGTTCCCTCGATACGAAGCTCAGCGTAGCCTTTGCTCGTCGAGTCGTTGCCCGAATAAGTTAGACAAGAGTTGCGTTGGGCTATCGAAGCCATCTCTAGCACTGTCCCGCTCTATCTGCGGTTGTCAAGTCGTGTAGTCCCTTGAGAACAAGGCTCGTCGTATAAAAGTATATGACTTGAGCGTTAGCATCGCCTAGAGAACCAGGTCTGTCTAAGGCACGAGCTGCGGTCAGTTTAGTGAAAAGCTTGCCACGATCAAAGGAAGTCCACGCGACTGGTTGTCGCCGAGATCGGTCCCGCTACTTGGGAGTCTCGCTAAGTCTTGAAAGTCCTGCACACGAGATCGGTCCCGCTACTTGGGAGTCTCATTAAGTCTTGATATGTCCCGCACACGAGATCGTTCCCGCGGCTTAGGAGTCTCGCTAAGTCTTGATATGTCCCGCACACGAGATCGTTCCCGCGGCTTGGGAGTCTCGTTAAGTCTCGAAAGAAAGAAGGAATGCATGGTCATGTTAAGGAAGGATTGGTTAGATCGAGTTGAGACTTGCATGGTCATTGGACAACTTGTCGATAAGGTGTAGTCTTCTCGAATGATTGCCGGGGCGCCGGGATCATTCGGCCAGGGGGAAGCGCGTTGCGGCTCAAAGTAGGATGCTGGATAACCGCATGGGAGACTTCGGCGCCTCCGGGCTAGCTACCCGTGTAGGGACGAGCCGATATCCCACGAGCCAGTCCAAGATAGCTTGACATTGCTAGTGACCACTCATGTAGATGTGTCGGCAATAGCGGCACACCGCGTGTATGCCTTTGGATTGGGTTTAGAACTGGAATCATGTCTAGTCGGTAACACAATGTCTGGGCCTAAGATTGGGCTGCAGCATAGGCACCGTGCTTAGCACGATACTTGGCATCGGGATGTCCATGAGATCGATACTAGGTTTGGCAAGTCTTGTCTAAGTTGGTTCATGAGTCGAATAGAAAGACCGCTAGGCGGTAGCATGGATAAAGTCTTGATAAGTTGCGAGACGTGGCCTCAATCTTGAAGTATATACAAGTCTAAGCAAGGTCTTAAGGCATAAATAAAGTCTAGCGGCACGACCTGCACGAGTCGTCCCCTTGACGTCGTTGGCACGAGAATAGGCTTGAGGCACTTGAGTTCAAGTAAAGGTCTTGGCACGGCCGAGTCCGTGTAAGTTGTTCCTCGGCGTAGCACCGTCTCGAATATGTCTAAGTCACGAATAGAGTATGGCTCGACCCTGTCGTCCCTGTAGTGCCCCGCTCCCGTTGGGGCGAAGCACTATGTAATAGGCTCGTGCCAAGTCAGACATAGTCGGGAACATAGATGGCTAGTCTGACTCGGCGACGAGTTTGTATACAAAAAACCATGGCATCAATAAAATCGTTTTGGACGAGTGATATGAGTATCGTTCCAACTAATGGATCGACTACTGTTAGAATAAGTCCTAGATGCGGTAGGCGGCGTCTTGGCGAAGGAACTCTAAGGGGAGCGACGCAACCCGTCTGCCGTTGGTTTTATTGGTTTTTTTGACTTTCTGAATGAATTGTTGCGTGGATTTGATAGTGTGCTTTCGCGTCGATTTCTGAATGCGTCTTTGGGAATTTCGAAGGAAGGATTGAAGGAAGGGTTCTAATTCGATGCTCGTGCCATTGCAGGAGTTCGTGTAACTGACGCTTGACCGTCGCGAAGCGTTCTCCTACTCTCGGCGCAATATCCTTAGGTGGGTGGTTCTTCGGCCACTTCTTTTCTACTCCTTCCCGCCAACTAAATTCTTAAAGTTCAACGTTCAAATCGATGATGCTAACGGGATGTATGCTTGCCACTAAGATCAAGAACTCGGGATAATATATCAACCTAGAAAAGTTAACTCTGAATCGATAGGTTCACACTAAGAAAGAGATAGACTATATTTCATGCCATGCAAAACACAACTATGAAAACCTTGGTGGCGGTACATCATGCCTCGGAGGATTTGGTGCCTACGGGATGCTAAATCAGAACGTACGATTTCGGGGGAAAGGACCCTTGCGCGAGTAGGAATGATTATGTGATTTGATAATGGTTACGCTATGCAATTTACTTCATACATATATAACTGTTCATACATTCGCATGGTCAAGGACGACTTGTGCACAAGGTGAGCTTTCCTCGAGACGGTACCCGGGGCCCTGGGACCGAATCGGCCTAGGAGGAAATTATGGAAATCGTGCTTCGGCGCGAGGCATTGCGAGACCTCCAGTTAGGCTCGCTACCTGGACTGGAGGGCGCGTCGCAAGGCTACGTAATCGTCCTTCTTGGTGTCAATATCACCAATGACCGCATATAGGATAGACTGCATGCTCATTTATTGTCTTGTGCAGGTGGTAAGTATCATGTATATTTTGTGCAGGAAAGGAGCACGGCCGTGGTAAGAATGCCTTTAAATGGGTTATGTTGTTATCGTTTAAAATGTGCCTTCGATATGAACTGCAACTCATATAGTTCTAAATAGAAAGATCACTTCGTATGCCTGAATCCTTAATAAGCAGTGTCGGTTTAGACGAGTGGGTTCGTCCCATCCACTAGCAAGTGTGCTAACCCCCAACTCCCCAGGTAACGAGCGTGCTACGGGAGCTCGAGACTAAGCTGGAGCTGAAGAACGGGAGGCGGCACGAAGCTCTCCTATTTTGAAGTATTTTGATGCCCAATTCAGACCGAAGGCTTTTGTTCAAATGTATAAAGGGGCATGAATGTATGGAACGCCGAGGATTATTTCAAGGCGAGCTTGTCGATAGCTTTCTTTTGTATTTCAAAGATGTAGCCGCAACGGCATATGTAATGTAAATATGACCTTGCACATATTTTGCAAGTTTATGAATGAAAAGCTAAGTTTCTTCATATGCTATGTTTTCAACTCTCTGCACTGTTTAATTTCAACGCGTCGAGTCAAAAAAAAATTTCCAAGCGCACATCCTTGCCTTGTGCAAGTCTAATAAAGACTTGTACGGCATCACGTCCCGACCCGTGGGGATCGATTTATATCGAGTCAAGGCGATGGCGACCGATTCGGCGAGTCGGGGCGTGACAAGTTGGTATCAGAGCACGGTTCACACCTCGGACCTTCCAAAATACTTTCTTTAGATGATGCCGTTGCAATTTTTCAAAAACTATGCTTTTTGACATATGCGGCCTGAAATAATCGTTCCATACACATAAGCCCGTAGATATTTTGAGAATACTAACGGGTTTGCTCAATTTTGTAGGAATGACGGAAAGACTGGGTGTCCCCACATTGATTAGCACGGATAGCACCGAAGGTGCGACGCCTAGCGAATCTGCCATGGAGCGACTACTACGCCTCATGGAACTCCAACAACGTCAGTCAGAGATGCAGCAACGACAGCTGCAGGAACAGATCCAGGCCCAAGTCAGCGCCCAACAAAAGCAAATGGACGCCCTGACCAGGATCGTGAGCACCATAGCGACGCAACAGAACTCGACGACCGTCATGTCCGAGGAAGAAGTGCAAGCCGAAAAGTCAAAACACGTGTCATCCTCCTCCCTGCTCAAGATGACCAAGTTTAAGAAAATGAACCCGCCGGACTTCAACGGTCGAGCAGAGCCTGACGAAGTCATGGGGTGGCTAGTGAAGATTGAGAGTCTGTTCACTCTCCTCAACATCAAGGGGTCCAAGAAAGTCGGGTGCGCAGCGTTGCAGCTCAACTTGAGGGCCTACGACTGGTGGGAAGCGAAGAAACAGGAACTCCAAGGGTCCAACCCCAGTGCCAAGATCTCGTGGGAGACATTCAAACAGGCCTTCCTCGAACAATACATCCCTCGTGCCCTTCGTCGACAGAAGGAAGAGGAGTTCATGTCCTTGAAGCAAGGAAACTTGTCCGTTGAAGACTACGATACGAAGTTCGCGAAGCTAGCGAAGTTTGCCGGGGCTTTTCTGCCGAACGCAGAGGCGTGGTGCAAGCGCTTCCAGCAAGGCCTGAATGAAGATTTGCGTCGGGACGTCATGAACCAGAGATGCCAGACGTACAGGGAATCATATAACGCCGCTCTTGATATGGAGCGGGTCTTCGGTCGAACGTCGCAGAAGGGCGGATCAAGCATCCGCAACAACTTCAACAAGCGTCCTAACGACGCGGGAGGATCTGGTGCGCCAAAGCGCCAGAACACGACCGAGTATCGGGGGCCTCACCCAGGCGTACGTTGCCATCACTGCGGCAAGATGGGACATCTGGCGGTCGACTGCCGAGGGGGATGCTTCAAGTGTGGCCAGCTAGGTCACAAGGCGGTAGATTGTCGAATGGAGAGGGCGAACCAACATCCACCAAGGGACGTCCAGAACCAGAACAGGGCGCCTCCCGCCCATGGCGCAAACGCGGTGCCCGTGAATCCACAAAATCGCCAAGGGGCGCAAGGCCGAGTCTACGCACTAACGCGGGACGAAGCCTATGCGTCCGATACTGTCGTGACAGGTATACTACTCTATAAAAATATGCCTGCTAGAGTATTGTTCGATTCGGGTGCAACGCATAGTTTCATATCGGCCGACTTTGTAAAAGAAAATGAATTACCTATGCAACTTTTAGATATGAATCTTAGCGTTAGCACTCCATCGGGAGTAGATATGCCTGCCACTCATATTTGTAGGGATACATATGTATCGGAGGAAGGAATCTATCCTTGAAAGTTATCGTCCTCGACGTCAAGGAGTACGATATAATCCTCGGCATGGATTGGTTGGGTGCATGCCACGCAACGATCGAGTGCGCGGAGAAGAGAGTTGTGTTCCGCCATCCGGGCGAAACCGAGTTCTCCTATTCGTGCGGAGCAGCATCAAAGTCGGCAATGGTGATATCGGCAATTTCGGCAAGGCGTATGTTGCATTCCGGGTGCAGCGGATACCTAGCATCAGTTCGAGACACGAGAACGGAGATTGCAAGCACGGCCCAGACTGAAGTCGTAGCAGAATTTCCTGATGTGTTCCCAGACGAGTTGCCAGGGATGCCGTCGGACCGAGAGATAGAATTCAGCATCGACACCTTCCCGGACACCCGACCGATATCCAAAGCACCCTATCGAATGGCGCCGGCAGAGCTGAAGGAACTGAAGGCACAACTACAAGAGTTACTAGATCGCGGATACATTCGCCCTAGTGTCTCCCCGTGGGGTGCCCCAGTATTGTTTGTGAGGAAGAAGGATGGATCGATGCGGCTGTGCATGGATTATCGGGAACTCAACAAAGCCACGGTACGAAACAAGTACCCGTTGCCGAGAATAGATGATCTGTTTGACCAGCTACAAGGGGCGACGGTGTTTTCCAAGATTGATCTTCGCTCAGGCTACCATCAATTGAAGATCAAGTCCGAAGACGTGCCGAAGTCCGCCTTCCGAACCCGATATGGTCACTACAAATTTCTAGTCATGCCTTTCGGCTTGACCAACGCTCCTGCCGCGTTCATGGATCTAATGAACCGGGTGTTCCGACCGTTCATAGACAAATTTGTCATTGTATTCATCGACGACATTCTCATATATTCAAAGAGCAAGGACGAGCACGTGGAACACTTGAAGACGGTGCTACAGACTCTGTGCGAACATCAACTCTACGCCAAGTTAAGCAAGTGCGAGTTCTGGATGAACAGCGTGACGTTCCTTGGGCACGTTGTCTCCGCTGAAGGCGTCACGGTGGACCCAAAGAAGATTGAAGCAATAGTCGAATGGAAGCGGCCTACCTCAGCAGGCGACATCCGAAGTTTCCTCGGCTTGGCAGGCTACTACCGTAGATTCGTAAAAGATTTTGCCAAAATTGCGTCGCCTCTGACTCGCCTCACCCAGAAGGGAGTCGCATTCGAGTGGAACGACGCCTGCGAATCGAGCTTCCAAGAGTTGAAGAAACGGCTCGTCTCAGCACCGATCCTTGCACTTCCGGACGGGCCAGAAGGGTTTCAGATATTTAGCGATACATCACGGACGGGTTTGGGATGCGTGCTTATGCAAAGGGATAAGGTGATTTCGTTTGCTTCGAGACAATTGAAGCAACACGAGAAAAATTATCCTACGCATGATCTTGAGTTAGCGGCTATTGTGTTCGCATTGAAGCTATGGCGACACTATCTTTATGGTGTAGCTTGCCGCATCTATACGGACCACAAGAGCCTCAAATACATCTTCACTCAACGGGACCTGAACTTACGGCAGCGGCGTTGGCTCGAACTCATCAAAGACTACGATCTGACTATCGAGTACACGCCGGGTAAGGGGAACGTTGTGGCAGACACGCTGAGTAGAATGTTTGTTGGGTGCTTGTCTATCAACCGTAACATACAGCGAGACTTAGCGGAGATGGGTATCGAACTCCGAATCCGTTACCGTGGAGCACGATTGGCCCAATTACACCTTGAGTCGAGCTTGCACAACAAAATAAAGACCGCACAGGAGGACGACCCATTCCTGAAGAAGATGCGCGAGCTGATTTCGACGGGAAAGGCGACCGACTTTGTGGTGGACGAGGGCGGAATGACGCGGATGAAGGGGAGGATATGCGTGCCGGACCATGCTGAACTTAGAAAGGAGATTCTGACGGAGGCCCATTATGCGAAGTACTCGTTGCACCCCGGGAGTACCAAAATGTACAAGGACCTGCGCACGACCTTTTGGTGGCACGGCATGAAGAAAGACGTGGCGACATTTGTGTCACAGTGTATGGCCTGTCAACGGGTGAAGGTCGAGCATCAAAGACCAGGCGGGGAGCTACAGAACCTCGATATTCCAGTATGGAAATGGAACGACATCTCTATGGATTTCATCATGGGCCTTCCGAAGACGTCGCGCGGGAATGATGCGATTTGGGTCATTGTCGATCGTTTGACCAAATCCGCTCATTTTCTCGCTATTAAAGCATCATGGAGCGTCGATCGGTTAGCTCAGATTTATCTCGACGAGATCGTCAGACTGCACGGGGTACCGGCCACAATCATTTCGGACAGAGACGGACGATTCTTATCACGTTTCTGGACGAGTCTACAGGCGGCGCTGGGCACTAAGTTGAACCTTAGCTCCGCGTACCACCCGCAAACCGATGGCCAGACAGAAAGAGTAAATCAGATCCTGGAGGATATGCTACGTCTGTGCGCGATAGATTTGAAGACTAGCTGGGACACGCACTTGCCGCTCGCGGAGTTCGCATACAACAACAGTTACCAATCGAGCATCCAGATGGCCCCCTACGAGGCACTTTACGGGAGGAAGTGCCGATCTTCGATTTGCTGGAACGAAGTCGGGGAGCGACAGGTGCTCGGGCCAGAACTAGTCGAACAAGCCGTCGAGAAGGTCCGCATGATTCGATATAGGCTTCGCATTGCTCAGAGTCGACAAAAGAGTTATGCAGATACTCGTCGACGACCGTTAGAGTTCTTGGTTGGGGACCATGTGTTTCTGAAGGTGACGCCGATGCGGGGCGTCATGCGATTCGGGGTAAAAGGCAAGCTGAGTCCGAGATTCGTAGGGCCCTTCGAGATCCTCGAAAGAGTGGCGACCGTTGCTTACCGGATCGCGCTACCTCCTGTCCTGGCCGAAGTGCACGACGTCTTCCATGTCTCCCAACTTCGGAAGTACGTGCATGACCCAAGTCATGTAGTTAGTTTTGATCAGTTGGAGCTACGCGCCGATCTATCATACTCGAAGGAGCCCGTGCGAATTTTGGACCGTAAGGAAAAGATCCTGCGGAGCCGATCGATGTCCTTGGTTCGCGTACTCTGGCGCAACCATTCTGTCGAGGAGTCGACGTGGGAGCTAGAGGCGGAGATGAGGGAGAAGTACCCTTCACTTTTCGCAGACGAAGGTCAGACCCTTGTTCTTAAGTTTCGGGACGAAACTTTTTCTTAGTGGTATATTATGTAGTGCCCCGCTCCCGTTGGGGCGAAGCACTATGTAATAGGCTCGTGCCAAGTCAGACATAGTCGGAAACATAGATGGCTAGTCTGACTCGACGACGAGTTTGTATACAAAAAACCATGGCATCAATAAAATTGATTTGGACGAGTGATATGAGTATCGTTCCAACTAATGGATCGACTACTGTTGGAATAAGTCCTAGATGCGGTAGGCGGCGTCTTGGCGAAGGAACTCTAAGGGGAGCGACGCAACCCGTCTGCCGTTGGTTTTATTGGTTTTTTTGACTTTCTGAATGAATTGTTGCGTGGATTTGATAGTGTGCTTTCGCGTCGATTTCTGAATGCATCTTTGGGAATTTCGAAGGAAGGATTGAAGGAAGGGTTCTAATTCGATGCTCGTGCCATTGCAGGAGTTCGTGTAACTGACGCTTGACCGTCGCGAAGCGTTCTCCTACTCTCGGCGCAATATCCTTAGGTGGGTGGTTCTTCGGCCCCTTCTTTTCTACTCCTTTCCGCCAACTAAATTCTTAAAGTTCAACGTTCAAATCGATGATGCTAACGGAATGTATGCTTGCCACTAAGATCAAGAACTCGGGATAATATATCAACCTAGAAAAGTTAACTCTGAATCGATAGGTTCACACTAAGAAAGAGATAGACTATATTTCATGCCATGCAAAACACAACTATAAAAACCTTGGTGGCGGTACATCATGCCTCAGAGGATTTGGTGCCTACGGGATGCTAAATCAGAACGTACGATTTCGGAGGAAAGGACCCTTGCGCGAGTAGGAATGATTATGTGATTTGATAATGGTTACGCTATGCAATTTACTTCATACATATATAACTGTTCATACATTCGCATGGTCAAGGATGACTTGTGCACAAGGTGAGCTTTCCTCGAGACAGTACCCGGGGCCCTGGGACCAAATCGGCCTAGGAGGAAATTATGAAAATCGTGCTTCGGCGCGAGGCATTGCGAGACCTCCAGTTAGGCTCGCTACCTGGACTGGAGGGCGCATCGCAAGGCTATGTAATCGTCCTTCTTGGTGTCAATATCACCAATGACCGCATATAGGATAGACTGCATGCTCATTTATTGTCTTGTGCAGGTGGTAAGTATCATGTATATTTTGTGCAGAAAAGGAGCACGGCCGTGGTAAGAATGCCTTTAAATGGGTTATGTTGTTATCGTTTAAAATGTGCCTTCGATATGAACTGCAACTCATATAGTTCTAAATAGAAAGATCACTTCGTATGCCTGAATCCTTAATAAGCAGTGTCGGTTTAGACGAGTGGGTTCGTCCCATCCACTAGCAAGTGTGCTAACCCCCAACTCCCCAGGTAACGAGCGTGCTGCGGGAGCTCGAGACTAAGCTGGAGCTGAAGAACGGGAGGCGGCACGAAGCTCTCCTATTTTGAAGTATTTTGATGCCCAATTCAGACCGAAGGCTTTTGTTCAAATGTATAAAGGGGCATGAATGTATGAAACACCGAGGATTATTTCAAGGCGAGCTTGTCGATAGCTTTCTTTTGTATTTCAAAGATGTAGCCGCAACGGCATATGTAATGTAAATATGACCTTGCACATATTTTGCAAGTTTATGAATGAAAAGCTAAGTTTCTTCCTATGCTATGTTTTCAACTCTCTGCACTGTTTAATTTCAACGCGTCGAGTCAAAAGAAATTTCCAAGCGCACATCCTTGCCTTGTGCAAGTCTAATAAAGACTTGTACGGCATCACGTCCCGACCCGTGGGATCGATTTATATCGAGTCAAGGCGATGGCGACCGATTCGGCGAGTCGGGGCGTGACAGTCCCGAGTTCAAGTTGGGTCAAGTACATGTACGATGAGGCACTGCCTCGATCGAAACACACGTTGGAATTATAGCACGAACATGTCTTGACACCTCGGTTTGGTCGGACGTCCTCGTCCTAAAATGAATCCTAAGGCAAGACTAGAAAGACAATCGAAAAGGTTTTAAGCTGCACAAAGTAAATGAACGTGTCGGTTATGTATGGGTGGGCAAGAAGCTCACTCCACCAGTACAGTTGAGTACTGACACCCACACAGTGTTCATGTGCAGGCACAGGTGAAGCTCGTGGCGCGGAGCTCGCTTGGATGCGTCGAGACACGGAGTTCCTTGGCGATTCGAAGTGTGCGGTTGTAAGCCCCCTGAATTTCAGGATTTATTTTTATTTTTCTGAATGAATTATTTTCGATAAATATTTTATTATTTAATTGTTTAGATCATTAATGTACCTTTCTATGACTTTGACTTCTGGAGCGTCAGGGATACCAATCTCTGTAAACTCTCTTCATGGGTTTTGAAGTAGGCAAGATTATCTTCCTGTTGATATATCGTGTCCCACTTGAACTCGTTCCCTTGTGCTCTTTTTGCATCGCACAAGTTCGGGTCAACTTAGACCGATTAATCATTCAATAATTATTCCCACTTTTATTTGTGATCGTCGTTTACACGTTGCCGTGACTTTTAATTTAGGAGCACCAGACCAGTCGTTTTCTCAGAACCAACTTCTCATGAATGATCTACTCGAGACGCTCTTCACCCATGACCTTCGTGTCCCACTCAGACACTCCATTTTGTGCTCCATTTCCTTCGCACAATTTTCGGTTCAATTTAGGACAATTAATTATCTACCGTAAAACCAGATTTATTTTCCAATTTAATTTCGGGACCCGACATCGATCCAACCTAGTCGACCCAAAGTATAGACGTGGCCCACATGAAGCCTACTACCCGCATGGAACTTGTGTCCCATTTATTTGAGTCCCCTCATGGTATTTATTTACCCATGATTTTAAATACCTATTTTAATTCGATTATTTCACCCGGTCCGATTTTGACCCGACCCGGCTCGACCGAACCCGAACCCAAGCCCCATGCTATACTCTCATGACTGCCCAAATACCCTACACAATATTTCTCTTTTTCCTATTTTGAAAATATCTCTTCCTCTCTCTCTACTTTATTAATATCTTAAAATATATATATATATATATATATAGATATATATATATATATATATGAGATATAATATATATATAAACTGTATCTCTCTCTCTCTCTCCTATGACAAAAACACACACCCCCCCCTACGGCCCGCAGGAATAACCCCCCTCTCTCTATACTTTTCTCTCTCTCTTTATATATATATATATACCTACATATAATATATATAATGATATATATATATATATATATATAATATATATAAACTATATATATAAAACTCTCTCACTTTCCACCTTACCCCTCCCCTCTCTCTACCAGCACACACTTCTCCTCCCCCAACCGACCTCTCCTCTCTCCCTCTCTCATAATATCTAAACCCTCTCTCTCTCTCTAAATATTTTAATTCAAACTCTCTCTCACTCGCTTTATATACACCACACAATAAATTTCTCTCTCTCTCAACAAACACACACACACACACTCCACAGCCAACCCCCTCTCCTTCCCTGGCCGAACCCTCCTCCATAGCCGAGCATCCCCCCCGAGCTCCTCCCTCTCCTCCTCCATACTCCACCATCATCATCATCAAGTCATCATCACCATTACCATCTTCATCTTCATCACCATCATCAAACCATTACACACCACCACCGCCACCACATCCACGCCACCACCTCCGCAGCCACCCCCCGCACACCGCGCCGCCGCAGTCGCGTGCATGAACACAGCAGCAGCGAGCAGCAGTGGCGACCGCAGCCACCCCCGCGCGCGCGTGCATGGCCCACGCCAGTTGTGGCCGGCCCGCACCCACCGCGCGTGGCACTACCGCACGGCCGTCGTGGACCCTCCCCTGGCCAGGCGCACCCCCAGCGAACTCCCCGTTGCCGCCTCCGTCGTCTCCGACGCGGGAAATAGGCGATTCGTGGCATTTACGTCGAAATCCGCCGTGACGCGCGATTTCAAGTTTCAGAAATTGTGTTTCGGGACAGCGACTTTCGCACGTATTTTTTGGGAGATCCGACCGTTGGATCGGCGATTTCTTTGCTCCGTCGCAATCTCGT